>VYZP01026912.1:83085-194848 GCA_013400635.1 Hypocryptadius cinnamomeus
GTCCCGGAGACCCCCTCTCCGTCCCGGGATCCTCGAGGGGGGGGAACGCGGGGACCCCCGCCCGGGGGCAGCCACACGGCCCCCCACGCGTTGTGCCTGGAGGAGCCCCACTGCCCCCCCGTGCCCCCTCCCCGGTCCCCGCTTCCCCCCTCGCAGCTGCATGCCTGCAGGGCCGGCTCTGCCCGCGGCTGCCGCCGCCGCCCCGCGCCCCGCCGCTGTATCTCTGGCAAATAAAGACCCCGCTGAGGACAAACTGAGACAGCACCAGCGCCGCCTGCCCGGTCTCTCTGTGGGGCCGGGGCTCTGCCACGCGTGCCGGCAGCACGGCGCTGAGCGAGACGCGGCGGGCTGGGAGCGGCACCGCTGCCCGGGCAGCGAGGGCAGCGGGAGCCGTGAGCGCCTGCCGCCGGCAAGGATCCGGGAAGGATCCCGGAAGGATCCCGGGTGCCATCGCGGGGCACGGGCCCGGGGGCGAGCCCCGCCCACTCCCACAGACCGCGCCCCTGGTCACGCCCCTATGGACCACGCCCACTCGACCCGGCCCCACCCTTGGCCCCGGAGCGGGATCCCCTGAAGTCACTTCCGGGGCGGGCCGGAAGCGGCGCTCTCGCGGTCGCGTTTAAACCGCGCAGGGCCGCGCGGCCGCTCCAGCCCCGGGGCCGCGACCCTCCGGAGCCCCCCGGTCACCCGCGCTGACCGCCCGCACTCCCCGGCCCCGCCATGCCCATCCGCGCCCACTGCACCATCTGCTCCGACTTCTTCGACAACGAGCGGGACGTGGCGGCCGTGCCCTGCGGGCACACCTTCCACCAGGCCTGGTGAGCGCCGGGGCGGGCGGGGGCTCGGGCCGGGCCTGGGCTGTCAGCCACGGGCACCTTCTGTGATCCCGTGCGAGGGCTCTGAGGAGTTCACGGGGCAGTCCGGGCTGCGCTGGTCACACGTGTGAACGGGCTGGCCCGGGAGGTGGTGGAGTCGCCGTCCCTGGAGGTCTTTAAGGAAAGACTGGATGTGGCACTTGGCATGGTGGTGATCGGTCATAGGTTGGACTCGATGATCTCCGATCTTTTCCGACCTCATTGATTCTGTGCTTGTGTCGCTGTGCTGCCTGCTCCGGAAGAGCCAGTGTCACAGGGTGTTTGGAGGGAGTGACGTTGGGTTATGGTGAAGCTGCCCTGATAATTCCATGCTTTTCTAGCGCTGTGTTGCGAATGTCTGTGTTGAAAGGAAATGGTTCTTCTGAGGAAATAAACTTTGTGTGGGGAGAGGGTGGGCATTTGCTTTCCTGGCTAACGAGCTTGGAGAGGAGCACGGGTGTGATTGTCACTTCTCACTCAGCAGCGCTGCTCGGGCCTGCTCTCTGCCAGCAGCCAGCGGAGCAGGGAGAGCTTCCAGAGGTAACCTGCCAGCTCCAAATCATTACCTGCTCCCAAAATAAACCTTTCCAGGGTGGTGTGATGGCTTGGTTGCAGAATGCTTTAGTAGGTGTCCTGGGGAGCCCGGCAGGTTTGCGTTCATCACCGCAGAGCCCAGCCCAGCCCGGCGCCCCTGGCTCAGATCCGTGTTCAGTGGCACCCTTGGAGCTACCCTGGGATCTCAGCTGGCACATCCTGATAGAGCAGCTCCTGTGTGCATCCACTCGCTCCTGCGAGCTCTTCACTGCCTGTCTCCCTGAGAGATCTGAGCTCTGCAAAAGCTCTGCCCTGTTAAAGATAAGCTCACATGCTGAATTCAGCCAGGAATTGTCTGGGAGCTGTGGGTGGAGCATGCGTGTGGAGCACGGAGCTCCTGCTGGCCGCAGCGCTGGACTGAAGGTTTGCAGTTCTGTTAGTGTGTGACGAGGAGTCACATCCTGCTGTCCCCTGGGGAGCTGGGGCATGGCCCCTGGAAGCTGTGCCCCAGGACTGTAAGGATTTACTGGATGTTTTCCTTTTCTTTCTCAGCCTCTTCCAGTGGTTTGACACTGCACCGAGCCGGACGTGCCCGCAGTGCAGAAACCAGGTAAAGCATCCCCTGTGCACACCTGTGGCACCAAGGAGCTGTGGCCTGGGGTGGTGCCAGAAAAAGGCTCATGGTGAAAAGCAGAGGGACCTTCTGTCACTTAGGACTCCCCAGATAAGAGGAACTCCCCTCCACAGCCCTTTGGGTTTTAGTGGGCTGAGGGTGCCCTGCTGCTGTCTGCACTGCAGCTCCTTTCAAAAGGGGCTATGGGTTTCCATAGCTTTTACTTAGGCTGGGTAAGTGTTGCCATGATGACAGGAGGGGCTGCAAGGGTTAATAGGCACCTGACTGGTGTTTCTGGTGTGCCCAGCCCATTGCTGTCAGGTGAACAGCCCATTCTGCTGCACATGGGCCTTGCAACTCCTCCTGGCTTAGCAGTACTCGACCCTCCCTTGAGAAAAGCGATGGCTGGGGAGAGAAGGAAGGATGTGCTCTGCTTCTGAGATAGGAAGCTGAGCCTTGGGTTTGCATTGGCTTAACTGAGACCTGAATGTCTTTGAAGTCCCTTGTGTCACCAGCCTTCATGCCACCAGTAGGTCTTGGCACGTGGTGGCTGCAGGAGATGTTTCCTCGCTCTCAGATGTAAATTTTTAGCCAGCTGCTGCTTGGGCTTATTCTGTGTTCGTGCTTCTTTCCTCCTCCCAAGGTCTTGGCCCTTGTTCCTTCCCTGACTTGTTGATTCCCTCTGTTCTTCTCTGCCTCTTACATCTCTGGGTTACCATGGAGTTATCGCGAAATAACATCTTATGTGGCAGTAACCATGCAATTAGCTGGTGTCATGACTGTATATAATACTTAAAACACAAAGCTGTAACTGCATGGGGGAGGTGTGGAGAGCTATCAAATTCAATTACAGCACCTTCTGCCTGCAGAAAGCAGCACGTACTTCTGTCTTAGGATTTGGCATCATGTTAGCTCAGCATCAGCTGCTTTGGGCTGAGCTGCCAGAGAACAGACTGCGCTCGATTCAGAAATGTCTGAATCTTTCTGCTGCAGCTCAGGAGCTTGGCTGGAGTCACACTGCCAGAAACTGAGTGGGGGGTCTGCTGCTGTGCTGTTGAGCCAAAGCAGAGCATCACCACTAATGGTGTCAAACACGTGATCTGATTTGCCTTTCATGGCCTTGTCACAAGACAGTACCTTCTCCCCCTCCATCTGTCTTCCATATCTGTTGTTTCCATATTTGTGCCCATCAAACTCTTCTGTCTCCTGTGTTTAGGTCAGCAAAAGACACATCATCAATAAGCTGTTTTTTGATGTTACCCTGGATGAGCAAGCAGTACCGGATGCTGAGACCTTGCAGGTAACTTGATGGGGGGAGTTCTTTCCTCATGTGATGCTTCATCCTCCTGGAAGGGTGGCCTGACCTGCTGGTCCTCTGCCAGCAGGTGCTTCCCAAGCTGGAGCTTGCTCATGTGTTTGACCTGAAGCATATCAGTCTCTGTGGTGATTTAGCATTCCCTCTGATCAAATCCCATGTGGTGACCCAAGGAGCCTCCTCTACTTCCTGCTCTTCCTTCTGCTTCTTACTTTACCTGGAAACCTCCTGAAACACCATCACATCAGACTGCTGTTCCTCCCTTGGGAATGAGGGCACAGAGCTGTTCCCAAGGGCAGGAGAAGGGAAATCCCAGATTCAGTGAATTGCTGCTGGTATCTGTGGTGTGGCTGTGTGTGAGCCCTGCTAACCTCTCTGGAAACAAGGGGCCACTGAAGGAAGTGCCTCCTGTTCCTCCCTTCTGAGCATGGAGCTTGTTTGTGCAGTTTGAAGGATGTGGGGCAGGGTGATGATAAAGTCATGATTCCCCAAGAGACGGAGTTGGAAAGGACCTACCTGAAGCCACACCAGCAGCAGTGAACAACGTGGAGGCTTGGTCCTGGCGGGATCCTGGCTGGAGCTGGGATGCTGGGTGGTGTGCTCCAAGTGCCACCTTTGGGTGCAGAGAGTTGGGTGTGAGTAGGGATAAACGCAGAGTGGCTGTTCCACGTTCTCCTTTGTGTAGTGTGGATGAAACAGGGCTCCTTCTGTCTTGGAATTATCTGTTCCAAAAAAAGGATGGCCGGTTGACCTTGATATAACGGGATGCTTGTACCCTCTTGTGTTTAGAAGCAGCATGTGCAGCAATTACCATAATTAGCAGTTGCCATGACAATTCTATATGTACTTCGTATGTCTTTAAAATAAAAACAGCCAGACTAGAATGTCAGTAGCACTGTCTTTCTCCAAGACCACCAGTAACAAATCTGAAGAGCAAAGTGTGCAGAGGAGTGGAGGAGCATCTCTGGGCACTGGGAGCCCTGCTCACAGCAGATACACATTTCCTTTTGTATGGATTGAGAGCCGTTCCCACGATCCTGATGAGATGGGTGACTTGGAAATGGGTTGTCTGAAGAGAATTGCCCTAGAAAAATCTTCCTGTTCTCTCTCACCCCCACCCCAGGATCTAAAATGGGTTCCCCCAGCCTTCTGCTCCAGGCAGGCTGTGCAGAACTGCTCCCTTGCTCAAGGGCAGGACTGTGGAGCTGCTCCTGCACAACAAGCTTAGTGGTAACTGCTCTTGCTCCTATAAATCTTGTGTGTATGTGTCACAGCAACATCTAGCCTCAGCATACAGCCTGCTTAATGAGGGCTCTGAGGTCACCAATGGGAAGAACCAAATACTTTTCTGGGTAAATTAGCATCATTAACTTGTGTGGGTATTCACTGCTGTGTGCACTGTACAGGTCACTGCTGCAGCCAGTTTCATGTGGTGTGCTGCCTCATTTTTGGAGGACATGGAGTACCTGAAGAGCACAGATGCCTTGTTCACAATGGGCGAGGGATAAGGTCTGCCTAGGTGTGATGTCCGTCTGTGATGGAGTGTCTGATTCTGGCCAGGCACCAGTTCAAAGTGAACACATGATGGGCCAAGCCTGGGCTCTTCAGAGGATGAGATAAGAACTTCTGGCATCCTCAGCCAGAAGCAACTTCACCTGAGAAAGAAAGAAAAAAAAAAAAAATCCAAGGTTTGTGATGAACCACTGCCTGGCCCTCCAAGAGCCTGGACATAGAGTGGTGTTCATCTGTGTAATCAACTGGAGCTGAATCTGTACAGCCCACAGCTGTCTTGGAATGAGCATTTGGCCTCCTGCCATAAAAAGGATGTGCTAGAAAGCAAAGTGTGTAACTGTGGTCTGCTTGTCATGTTGGGGTGACAGGCTTGGGATTCTCTTTGGAGAACCGGTCTTTGGCACCCAGTGAAGTGGTTGGAAGAGCTCCCTCATGATCTGAAACCCCTTCCTGTTGTTGCAGAATTAGCAACATTGTCTTTTGTAATTGTCTTTGTTTCTGTTTGTCATTGTTGCTGTTACTCAGAAATGTTTACAGTCAAAGGAGTGCTGGGGCTGTTTTGCTTTTCCACCCCCAGGCTAAAACTTTAATAGAAACACCAGGGGGAACCTGGATCCCTGGAGTAGCTGTGGACCACAGGCTAAGTGTCCAAGCATTTCTTTCATTACTGAACTTGGGTTTAGCCTATACTGAATTTAAAGATAGTCCTTGTGAGCAGAATAGTCTCCATGTGGCTGTTCCCAGAGCAGGAAAAGGGTGAGTTTTGGAGTGTAACACCTCAGTGAGTCTGTCAAGAGCTGCTTGTGATCTGGGGAGTGCAGAATTCTTCCAAATGAGATTTCAGCTTGGTGAAGAGGAGGTGGGGGGAGGATTCCTGCCTGTAAACCTGCTGGGGAAGGTAGAAGCCTTGGAGGACAGCTGTCTGTTTGTGGTCAGGATATATTCATTTGATCTTGGGAAAATGTGGTAACTCAGTCTGGCAGACAGAGGAGAGCTTCTCTCAGAGGAGAGAAAATTGGGAGCGGCTTTTAGGAGCTGTGGTGGAGGATGAGGGATTTCAGATTAAGTTGATGAATGAGGTAATGTTACATAGCTGCCTGAAGTAGCCCAGGGTTTCTTTGCTATCATGATAATTAGTACATCTTGTGAGCCCACTAATCGTTCCTGAATAGGACTCTGAGGAAGCTACTTCAGAATAGTTCCTGCAGCAGAGTTAATTCCACATTAGCCCTCCAGCAGTTGTGCCCCTTGGGGCAAATCCCAGTCAGCTCTGCTAGGCTTTGCACTTAGTCCCTTCTGCTTACCAAGCTTTACATCCCACATTCCCTTTCCTGCCTTTATTGTCACTAGCAGAGCCCTAGCTCCAGTCCTGTCAGAGCTGTGGTCACTGCTGGTGCTATTCTCGGCTCAGATTTGCATGTAGCATTCCGGGTTGCACAGATTTGTGTGCCTGTGTTGGCATTTTATTGTGGTTTTATTCCACTGCAGTTCCTGCCTGACTTGTTATGTGCTTTCCTCTGCAGTTCTCTAACACAGCTTTTTAAGTCATCTTCTGTTGACTCTTTTCTGCATATATTTATCTCTCTGGTTTTTCTTTTAAATATATATATAGATATAAATAGCCTCTCTTTTTAACCTCTCTACATTTCCTCTGGCTATTCGCCAGTGTTAAATTATATCACTTCATTTTCTCTAATTTAAACTACAGGGCATCTGCTGTCTCTTTCTGATCCTTGATGAAGGCGTTAGAAATGGTTGATGTTCCTCAGACCCTTGTGGTACCCAGGAGATTTTGTGTACTCTCAGCTGACACGTTATGGATTGGTTTCTCAGTGATCTGTTTCCAGCCATTCGATTGAGCTGTTAGCTCATATCAGCATCCTAAACTGCAGTGACTTCAGTGTCTGTCAGCATGTTTGAGTGCATGCTTGGTTACCTTTTCAGGTGTTTGGCTGTGCTCTCCTGTCTCCCACCTCCATCTGATTAAAGTTCACTTCAGTTTAAAGAATTCTCAGTAATCCAGTTAGTCTGGCAACATCCCTCCCTTATTGCCTTGTTTAGGTAAAACATTATAAAAATTGTTCTTGCCTGACTTCCTGTGTTTCCCTGAGAGCCTTCCAAAATTATTCAGCTAAAACAGGATGACTGACAGTGTGAGAAACACAAGGTTGACAAGGCTAAGATGAAGCTGCGATCCTCTCTTCTCCCCCTGAAGAATGCCAGTTGGAGGTGCTCTTTCCGTTCCCTGTGATAATCCAGGCTTGTAACTCTGTGCTTTTTTCCATGTTCCCTCCTTAGTACCTGCCTGGTCCAAAAGTCCTGCTGAGAAACCTCTTGGGTCTTTTTAAGATCTGGTGAAAGCGTCTCTGCAGGGCGTTTCCTAACGGGGTTCTCTGTGTTGTGTTTCAGAATGAACTGGACAAGGTGAAGGCCCAGCTCTCCTTGAAAGGTGAGTTCCTGCAGCCTGCAGGGGATCAGCAGCCCACAATCAGCAGCTCCTGGGCTCTACCTGTGCCAGGTGGCTTGCCCAGATCTAAGGAGCCCCTGTGCAGAGGCCACCCTTCTCTGAAGCCGAGGGCATGGTTCAGGCTGCAAACTGTTTCGCTAGAGCAACTTCTTTGGAGCTTTTCCTGAGGCGAGAACACCTACAGTGATGCAAAGCTTGTATGACAGAGCCTGAGTCCACAGCCTGGCCCAGCTCTGCTGTAACTCAGGAGTTCACTGCGAATTTAGACAAGTAGATGCAATTTTTTTGCCCCCTTCCTAATCACAAGCTTACAGAATTGCAGCAAAGCTCTATTTGGAGCAGGCTTGAAAGCAAAAGCCTTGGTTTGCTTGCTGGGAAACTCACAGCTGCATATGGCAAAGGCTCATTCCCTCCAGCAGATGAGAGGGTGAAAGTGGTGTCCAAAAGCAGCAGTGGGAAGGCTTTGGATTTGTTTGGCTGTTGCAGTGCCACATGTGTCGCACAAAGAGCAGACGGAGTTCAGTGTGCACGCACTTCCATCTTCCCATCTTTAATTTTAGAGGATGTTTGAGGGAGGCAGGAAAAGCAAAAGCCCTGGAGACTTGTCGATGGGTTTTAAGCATCGTCTGTAGGCAGCCTGTCATCAGAACATGAGTCATGAGCAGCAAAAGGAAAATGTCAGTCTAAGTGACAGAAATCCTAAAACATGCTAGCAGAAGGGTAAAAAAATGTTTAAAGAATGCTGGGGGCTCACCCACGCCCCAAGAGTTGTCTTTCCTCTGCGTTCCCTGCATGCACGAGACAGACATGAATAGCCAGTAGATTGAGGATTCGGTCCTTAGCCTGAGAGTAGAATTGGATGGCCTGCATGTCTCTATTCTGAGGCCTGTTCTCCTGCCAACTTGGTTGAGTTTAGTGACTTGGTAGAGAGCCAGATCTTCTGGGGAAGGTGGCTGGGATTCTTGCTAGGATATTATCCAAGAAAAACTGCTTGAAGGCCTGCTAATCTTCTCGGCTTCTGGTGAGTAGAGGTTGGATTTGACATTCCCTGTCCCATTCTCTTTTCATATTGGAAATGCGAAGCTCCTTCCCACCTCCTGCCTCCTTTGCTGTGGGTACTCTGCTCTCTGCTGGTTCCTGTGTATAAGTTCTCCATGTAAAGCTGTGCTCTGCTCTGCAGAGGAGCTGTGGAGCTGCCAGGCTCTGATCAGCCTGCAAATGGCTCGAGAGGTGCTGAGCTCTGAGCAGACCGAGCAGGCTCTGTGGGAGGCATTCTGAATGAGCTGAAAACTCATTCCTGCAGCACAGAGTGGTTTGATTCCTGCCATCTGCCTCTGGGCAGCTGGGAACGGAGGAGGGGGAAGCCCTGACTCTTCCAGTGGGTGTGGAGTCCCTGCAAATGCAAGGGAGCATCTCCAGGCACTGCCTCTGGTGGGAAAGGGTTATTCAGATCAATGGAGAAGCCACCCGCGTGCTTCTGCTGGAACACATTCCTGTCTTGTTCCTCGGTCCCACATGGCTCTTTTGCTCCCTGATTGAACAGTGAAGCTTCATTGCAGGTCATGCTTCCACAGGATGTGGAGGCAGAATTTGAAACTGGATGGCTTGTAAGGAGAACAAGCTTTTTGGAAAGGCACTCTTTGGCTCTCTACTATTGCCAGGCTGAAGCCACAGGCAATTTTAGCAAAGACTGAAGATGCTGAGCTGAAGGTTTTACCCAACCCTCAGCAGGGTTAGGTGGAGGGGTTCCTGCTTTCCCTCATTACCCAACTGCTTTGAGCTTCTCAACGATGCTGGCTGTTCCCTGCTTGGTCTGGCAGCTCCTGATGGTGGTTGTTCCTTTCTGAGCTGTCCTTCCCTTGTCCCCACAAAACAAATTGAAATCTGGTGGTGGTTTCCACCACCTTCTCTCTGGTGGTTAGGGGCATGTGCTTTGCTCCTGGATTGCCACGGGGAGGGAGAGCAGGATGTAAAGGTTTTGTGACCTGCAAAATGTGGGCACCTGGGGAATCTACTTAAGCTGTCATGTGTCCTGTGGTGCCCCCAGCACCTGCCCTTTGATGCAGGTGCTGTGGTTAGTGAGGGCATGTGCAGCAGATTGGTAGACCCTTGCATACAGCTGCCCAATGGCCCCCAAAGGGGTTCCTGACACATAAGATTCCATGTGGAGAGGATGGATACAAAGCTCTCTTCTGCAGCTCTGTGACAGCTTGGTGTAACTCGAGAGGAATTATTTCCTTGTGCGAGCCTGGCTTTGAGAAAACGTAAGAGTTAAGATTCATCATCTTAATGCTAGCAGGGCTGGCACTGGAAAGCTATTAAAGGGAATTTTTTATCTTTAGTAAAGAAATCTTGAAGCCTGCTGGCACTGTGAGAAGCAATTGCTCAGTACAGACCCTGGTGCAGACACCACTTAGAGAAATGGCTCTCTCCAGGAATGGCCGAATCCTGGCAGCCTGGAGCTGAGCCTGCAAGCAGTCTGTGTGCTCCTGCTGCTGTGCTGCAACTGGAGTCTGGGTTACCAGGCCATGACCTTTCTCATTCTTCGTTTCCAGAGAAAGAAAAGCGGGAATGCCAGGATGTTGTGGACGGGCTGAGGGACACTCTGGATGTGCGCAATGCCACGATAGAGTCGCTCCAGAAGATGCTGGGAGAGACAGAGATGCTGTGCTCCTCTCTCAAGGTACCCTTCCTGTCCCCAGCAGGACCAACCATCATGCAGTCAGTGTTAGTTCTGTTAAAGATCTCTGCAGATCCTGCTAATAAAGAGATTGTGCTGGTGGGATTTTGGGTCTGGTACCTGGATTTTCATTTTGGTTTGATTAATTGAAGCAAGTGCTGTTGCTGGACTTGAGGTCCTGTTTGTGCTCTGCCTGAGGTGATTCAGAGGCATAAAAAGCCTACAGGCCTGTGGTTTGTGTACAGGTGCTCAAGGTAGAGGTATCCCTGGTGAGGGAGAAATGCCAGCCCAGCCTGAGGAATGTGGCTGAGCCTCAGTAATGAAGTGGCAGTGCTGGTCATAAAGGTAGTAGCAGGAATCTAGTGTGGGAACTAGCCCCAGCACCCCGTTGCTGAAACAGTAGTTCCCTGAGGTAGAATGTTCTTCTGAAATGGGTTTAGGCCAAGTGGGATTCAAGGAAAATTGGTTTCTTACTTTGATCGGGGAGAGAAATCAAACTGAAAAATATGGAGGGGGAGTTGCAGGCTTCAGCTGAGTGGGATCTGATCCAGCTAACTCTCCTGTCTCTGTTCTGTTGCCAGGGCTTTGCCTCAGTTAGGTTAGTAATGTTGTGAAGTCCAGGGATCAAATATTCCTGTTGTGCTTCAGTGTGCAGTGACTCAGTGTGTAGTCATGTACTATGCGTAAACAGCAAGAGGAAGAGGGTAAGAGCAGGAGCAGCTTTGTTGGGATGTCTTGGAGCAGCTTTGCCTTGATGCTGGGCTGGGCAGTCTGTGCTGTGTGAAGGTGATGTGCCTGTCTCAAGAAGGTGGGGTGCAGGCAGGTGAGGTTGTGAGCTGTAGGCTGGAAAGTGGGATAAGTGTCTACTGCACTTGCCACGCTGTCTAACCCAGTATCCTAAACTGTATCCTGCAAGTGGCCCAGAGGGAGCTTGTAGACATGTTGTGGTGCTGTTGTGCTATATGCCACCTGCAGCTGGGCTCTTTTGGGAGGAAGCATCGAGGAGATCTACCTGAAAGGACAGAAAGAGTAAGAAATTAATGACAGGCAGGCCTTGCTGTGAGCCAGCACAACTGTTTTTGCCCAACCGTGGGATTTTATCCAATCTGCTTGCATGTAAAGGCAGCCTGGATCTTGGCCATGCCATAGATGCTGATGTGATCCTGGATAGGTCAGTGGCAGGATGCTTCTGACGCCCCCTACTCCAGCAGAAATAACTGTGACAGTGGGAGCTGATACTTGCTGCTCAACTCAGCATCTCGGAGCTGGGTTTTCCTGCCTTGACACCTCTGGAGGAGGCTCTGCTTATCTTCCCTGTTGCAAAACCCTCTCTCTGTGCTTAAGTCCCTTTAATGAAAGCTGGGCAGGGCAGAAGGATTAGGGACCTGGAGGTATCTTTTCTGTGGTTTATGGGGTTTCCCAGCTGAATGCCAAGCACTGTCTTAAACTGCATCATTAAAGATTAAAGCACTAAACTTCTGCAGTGAAAATACAGGCTTAACTCGCTGTGACGCAGGTTAAGCTGCGAGCTGGGCCTGTCTTCTGCTGGCACTGCCAGTTTGCTGCAGTTTCAGGCTGGCTGAAGCTGGGGCCTCTGCCCTGACCAGGCACAAAACACTGCTGTGGGGATCTGAAGTGTTGAGAGTTCTGGTTAGGGAAAAGCCAAAGACAGGCTCCAGTTAAACAAGAGTGACACATGAGCCTGCAACACTGTCCCTCATCAACTTCCTGGTGGTTTCACAGCTGTTTGGTTTCTGTGGCAGGAAGTGGATAAAATCCTTGAACTTGTGTGGGAAGGAGCTTTACAAGGCACTGATCTTTTGCCAGGCCTTTCCCTGCAATCAGTGCTGTGCTGAAACCAGAGCCTTTTAAAGTTGCTGTGCAAGGTGCCCAGGCACACACAAACCTAGACAGCACAGATGCATCAGAATGCTGCTAATTCAGCTCTCCCCATTCTCTGCCACACTGCAGATGTGTGCTTTTCCATCTCAGCTGAGGTGCTGTGTTACTGCTGGAGAGGCAATAGCCTGCAGTAGACTTGCAGCAGGTGAGGGAAGTGCCTGGGTGGGTGTCTGATTTGGCTGAGGTCTCCCCGAAGAGACCCACTCATTCTTATCTATGCTTTAAGCAGTTAATAGCAAGGAGAGTTGTGAGGCTGTAGCAATCAGCTGTGCACGGAGGGAAAGGCAATAGCAAGGTTTGCTTGCTGTGGACTCCTTTGCTTTTGAAAAACAAATTGTCACCACTGCATGCAGGGCACTGTGCAGCAGAGAGGGGCTGTGACAAGGGTTCAGCTCCAGCCTCACCTTGTGATTAGCACTGAGACCCTGCTGTGCTCGTGGGGAGCAGAGCTGGGGGTGCGGTGGGAGGGAGCCAACTCTCCATAATCCCGGGCTGCTGAGGTGGTGATAGCATTTAGCCGATGTATGCTCCCAGCTTCCCGCAGTGCGCATAAGCCAGGATGCTTCTCCAACAATCCCTGGAGCCTCACTGGCGGTCTGTGTGTGCTTGCTTCCCTGCAGAAGCAGATGAAATTCCTGGAGCAGCAGCAGGAGGATAACAGAAGTTCAAAGGAGGAGGCCCGGCGGCTGCGAAACAAGCTGAGAACCATGGAGCGGTGAGATCTGGGTGCTCCCTGGGCCTTGCAGGCTGGGCTCCACACCTCTGCCCTTTCTGGGGAGGGGAGAAGGGTCCTGCTGGGCCTGCTGCAGCACCCACCTCCGTGTGCTGGATCATCTTACCTTGAACTTGGAAACAGCTGCTTTAGCTGCCTTTGCATGCCTCCTGCCCCTGCTATGTTTGCAGACAGCTGCTCTCATTAAAGAGCAGCAAGGCAGGATACTGGCCTCATCTCTAGTGCACTGAGCATGGCTATATGCCATTTCTGTTATCAGAGGATGCTGGGGCAGAATGCCAGCCCAGGAACACAGTCAGCCATAGGGCTATAGGGACCAAGAGCTGGGCATCAGTTCCATGTGCAGTATGTGTGTGCAGCTGCCCCTTCCGTAGTCCAAGTAGTGCTGCTTTTCCCCAGTGAAAAGCCCTGCTTGAGGTGAGGCAGCTGTCTCTCTTCTCCCATGACACCCAGAATGCCTGCAGGAGAAGCTCAGGCTGCACCAGCCCCTAGAGGGGGGAGCAGGGCTTTTGTCTCTTTCCCAGGTCTGTTTGTGATCCATGAGCTGAGGGTATGTTTTTGTTTGTGGGCTTTTTGTGCAGGATCGAGCTGTTGCTTCAGAGCCAGCGCCCAGAAGTGGAGGAGATGATCAGAGACATGGGAGTCGGGCAGGCAGCGGTGGAACAGCTTGCTATCTACTGTGTCTCCCTTAAAAAGTAGGTGCTGCAGGCTTGGCACAGCTGGCTGGCGTTGTCCTGGGGATGCCCAGGGAGAACCCTCTGCCAAGCACCAACAGGCATATGGGCTCTGTGGGGCTTTTACTGCCTCTTAGGGCTTCCACTGGGCTTTGACTGACAGATCCTGGGGACCTAGTTTGGAGCCTGTCACACTGAACTGTTCCTCTTGTCACTGTAGTGACATGTGTGTCACCATGGGAACTGTCTCCAGAGTTGTCAGTGCACCTATGAAGTGATGATGATTATTCCCTCTGCTTTCCTCTCATGCCCGAGGGAAAGCAAGCGGATGCAGAGCTCTGGGTTGTGCCCTCTGCAGCACTGCACTGTGCAGCTGTGGCCTCTGGCAAAGCAAGCCTCCACTGCTGCCCTCCCCTACCTGGATATCCATCTGGTCCTGCTGGGGAAAAAACACAGCTTTTTTTGTGTCTGTTCTGATGGCAGGCAGCTTTGGTACAAAGCTGTAATGAGGCAAGTGTCCCTGTGGTGTAATTGGGAATGAATGTGCATGGCCAGTAGTGTGAAGTCTCTGAAAAGTCACTTAAAGCAAAGTTCCCTGTTTGCTGCCAGCATGGAGGCTGTGCTCTGTTTTCTATCTTTTTCACTGGCAACTGAAATGTCTCTGGCTCTGGTTCCCATTTTGCTGGTGGAATCAGGCATGGTACCCCATGCAGGTTTTTTCTCCCCCATGGTGTAGTGGAATGTGTGACAGTGTTAGTACACTCACTCATCTTTGTTCCTTAAAGGGCATTGTGTCTCCTGGGTATTCTCTGGTGGCTCTGCAGGTCCAGAGCTTCAATTTGAGCATCTTGGCTTCTCTCTGAGAAGTTCTGGCTCAGCTGCCTTACAAACAATGTGACTCTTTGGGTCTCTCTGTAGGGAATATGAGAATTTGAAGGAGGCTCGGAAGATCTCTGGTGACATGACAGAGAAGCTGAAAAAGGAGCTGTTTTCTGTCAATAATAAGGTAAAGGGAGAGTGTGAGTTGCCAGGGTGATATCTGGTCTGTAAGATCCCTGTCCATAACAGGCTCAAGGCCTCTGCAGTGACCCCCTCCCACACTGATAGGTACAGGTGTGTGGAAGGGTCAGGTTGGGGTTTCTGGGTCAGGATGTGATGTGGTGAGCAAACAGCTCATGGGCTGTTGTCAGCAGGGCAGTCTCTGGGGACAGTGCTGGGGCAGCATGTACAGAGCCAGCCAGAGTTTGGCAGGGAGCCTGTGCTGGAAGGCAGCAGCACACAGGTGCTCCACTGCTCCCACTGGGTTCTGGAAGTAGCCATTCCAGCTACACTGCTGAGCATTCAGCTGCCAGCTCTTCCTGCTGCAGAACTGGCCCCTAAGTAAGTGGAAAGGGGGTTTGGAGCCAGTATTAGTTGAGCAGGGCTTAGTCCTGGCTTGGCACATCCAGTCACACCCAGCCTTGTGCCTTCAGCCAACTGAACTGGGCCAGGGCTCCCACATCATGCTGTGCCCAGGCAGGAGAGCTTCCCAAAGCACTGTGAGGGCACACAGGTGGCCCTGCACAGAGCCTGCCTGGGTTCTGAGCTGCTGCAGATCTTGGGGATGCTGACATGCCTCTGCTGCTGTGTTCCCCCTGCTCCAGGCATGGCTGGGGTCTGTTAGCTCAGGTCAGGCAGGACTGTCTTTGTCTGTTGTGGTAGTGCATCCCTGTGAAAAGTCTGTGTGTAGCCTCACTCCCTAAGGCACAGGTGTTTCCTGGGGCATCCCTGTGTCTAAGCCAACAAAGTGAGAAGCTGTGGGTGGATTTGGCCTACTTCTGTTACTCAGCCATAGCTGCTGTCCCCTCAAATGGAGAAGGAGCTTCTCTGTGCTGTGCTCCCCAGAGAAGTTAACCCCTACTCAAGGTTCTGATGCTGGAATTGGACTGCTCCTGGCTGAGTCAGACCCAAGCTGTGATGGCCAGTGTGGGTCAGGAGGATGCGAGTCAGTGCACAGGGGGCTCCAGGCTTGGCTGCCAGAGAGCTGACTGTACCCACAGTCCGTGAGCTGGCCCAGGCTCCCGGACCCTCTCAAGTGTCTGAAGTGGTAACAGTCCATTTCCTGACCCCTGCTGCTGGCATGCTTCCCTGTTGAATCAGGCTTGTCCATGTGCCAGCACTGCTGATGCACAGCCGTCCTCCAGCCTGTGGTTTGTGATTCCTGTGCTCTGGTGTGTCCAAAGGCCTGCCGGAATTCAGAATGCAGCCACCAAGTGTTAGAGCAGGGAAAAACTGTTGCCGTGAGGCATAAATGCTGGGCGAGCAGCCCTGGACATCCCTCTGCAGGCAGCTTGTGGAATTGGGTAGGGATTGGATTGCACTGGTACAGGAGGGGTTGGTCAGACTGACACAGGAAAATTGAGCCCTTAGACAGGGGGAGAAGCATGTGCTGCAGAGCACACTGCTCTCACAGGGCTCTGCAGTCCCCCTTACTCAGGTAAGTGTAACCCACACTCTTGTGTTCTGCAGCTGCAGAAAACGACTTCAGAGTTGGAGAAGACAAAGGAGGAGTTAAAAAGCACACAGAAAGATCTGAAGAATGCAGACAAGGAGATCTTGGTGAGAATATCTTTCTTCATGGCCAGCTGCCAGTTACTGCAGACTGGTCTGCAGCTGCAAAGCCAGGAGTTATGCTGGCTTTTGCTCAGTGACTAAATTTCCCAGCCTACCTCTGAGCTCCACCTGATGTTGATTTATGGAAAAGGGGCAAAGTACCTACTGCTAAATTTTTCTTTGTCTCACTGTCTGCTTTCCCTTTTCTCTCCAGAGTTTGAAGAAAAAGATAGACATCCTGCAGGATACTCTGAAGGTCCCATCTGTAACCAGGGAAACACTCAGTCGGCTAGTCTTGGAAAGGTTAGTGAGCTGCATCCTCAGACACAGTACAGGCATGTAGGTGACAGGTCCAAAGCCAGAGCTGACAGTTTAACTGAGAAAGCAGAGATGTACTAGTCTGGCAGGTGTTGCAGAGGTATAGTGGTTTTGTTTCTTGTGTCCTTTTTCTTGTGGCTGACGAGATAATGTTTGGTTTATGTGGAAAAAGTCTCGGAGGGTTTGGGTCAGGAGAGGGTGGAGGAATGGCCTGGGTTTTAAAAAAGTCTTTGTCACTGTGCCCTGCCTGGGAAACATCCCTAAAGCTGCTGTTCTTGTTGCTTTAGAGTTGGCCATGTGATGAGCATGCACTGGTGTATGGTGACCAAAGATCTCAGCTAGGCAGAGGAATCTAGCCTGAAAAATGACATCTGCTTTTATCCAGCCTTTCTTGAGGAGCCTATGCCTTTAGCCCAGTAGAGCAAGCTGGGTTGTGTCCATAGAGCAACAGTGTGTCAGGGTGATTGCTGGGCTCTGGGTGCTGGTGTCACAGCTCTCAGCATTTGAGGGGGAGCAGTAATTTGGGACATTGAATTTAAACTCTGGGGTTCAGGTTGTCCTTTCTTTGATGTGTAAGCAGAACGGGGCTCTGCTCCTGGTGCCACTGCTGTCTGAGCACTCAGTGTCGTGGGGTGCAGCTCTGCCTTCCCCTGGGTGGCAGGCAGTGGCTCAGTGACTGATGCTTTTCTTGGCCTTGCAGCCCTGCTCCCATGGAACTGCAGCATCCAAAGCTCCACCGCCCGGCTCACAGCGATGAGATCAATCTAGATGCTACGTTCGATGTGGACACCCCTGAACACCAGCCCTGCACAGCTCCCTTCGGCCCTGCAAAAAGGCAGAAGCTGGATAAAAAGCCGTGAGTTTTCCCTCCTCTTTCTGCTTCTAAAGGAGATCAAAGTCTCACTGCTTTGGAAGTTTCTGTGTGAGATCAGATAGCTCTCCAGCTGCCTGATGGCGTGCTGCAAGCTTTGTCGTCATTTGCTTGGCCTTGTCTGTCCTTGCCAGCTCCATTTGAACAATAAATCTCTGCTGATTTGCTCCTTGGGTCCTTACAGGCCTCCTGTGGTAAATCTGGCGAAGAAAGTTCTGAAGGAAACAGTGGAGGTAAAAGGACTAATCTTGATTTTTCTGTGTCACCTCTTTGATTTTGCTGTTAATAAGCTTGGAATAAAGAATCTATTTTCTCCCTTGTGGCCGTGGACTGGCCCATCTATAGAACCAGTCTGCTTCAAAGTGTTTTCCTTGATGGTCTCCTAGAAACACTGTTGCTGCCTCAGGCCTCCTGGAACAGGGCAGGAGAAGGGAGGGTGGGGACCCACGTGCTTGCTGATGATTCTGCCCCAGATGTGCTTCACAAACACTGCTGGGGCAGTGGGGTCAGCTGAGGTGGCTGTTTGCCCAGGCTTGCTGGTAGCAGTGTCCTGCCTCTTGGGCACTGTTCCACATAAGTCCCAGTGAGAGGTTGGAAGCTGCTAGTTTTCAACCTGATGTGGTATGGCAGTAAGCATTACATTAAATAGCTGTCTGTGTTATCAGTGCTGCTTGTATGTGGATTCCATTCAGCAGATTGTGCTGGTTAAAGGGCTTTTCTTGTTATTTTGTGGGACAGAACGGGGCAGATGATCTGGAGGATGATGCTCTTAAAGGACTCTTGCCAGCATTCATCAGGAACTCTTTTCTCTCCAAGAAGCCATCTTTGGGTGGTTTGCTGGGTTCCCACAGGAACATGGGCTCTGTAAGTATGACTGTCCAGCTGGTGAGTGTGCCCAGGGCTGGCACTGCCACCTCTGTCCTGAACTGACCCTGAAAGAGGAAGTGAATGAGGCTTTTACTTTGCCACATACAGTGTGTGGAAAATAAATCTTGGAGCACAACCTGGCTACTTCCCAGTCCTGCAGAGCTCCAGGGATGACAGATGCTCATTCCTTTCCTGGCAGCAGACTGAGTGGCTCTCAATGTCCTATTCCTCCACCTCCTTGGAGCTTAGGGTATTCTCCTTGTATTCCTCAATCCCAGTGACAAAATCCTAAGCCTTGGTTGGCTTATCTGAAAAAGTGCCCAATATTCCCAAACTTTGTTAATACCTATGGGTCTGTCTTTTTCCAAAAGTGAGGGCTTAGCACAAGTACTGAGTGTTTCCAAGTGCCTTTAACCCCTCTCCAGAAGCTGTGGTCTGCAGGACTCCCCCTTCCCCATAACCAGCATGAGGAGAGGTAGCTAAGGCTCTGTGTGCTGCTCCAGGCTCATTTGTTTCTCTCCTAGGTGAGGACGGGCTACGATGGCATGGGAGGCAGGACAAAGTTCATAGAGCCAGTATCCTTTCCTGCAGCTTATGTGGCAGTACTGATGCTGTGGGCACCTAACTTCTGATCCTTCTCTCTGGTCTCAACACAAAACAGACTTGGGATCCTCAAGGAATGATCTGATTTCTCTCCGAACAAATCTGAGCTCAGCAAAGGCACCGAGGTCCTGAACTTGCTGAGAGCACTTGTGGCTGGTTCAGAGGAGCGCATCAGCTAGAAATCAGTGCAATTTTCAGGGACTGCCTGTGCCCTTGAGATCTTATAGCAGCAGTGTAGCACAGCCTCTTCTGGCTGTGTGCCTGCCAGCCTGTGCAGCTGGAGCTCTCATTCTGTGGGATGCTGCTGCTCCACAGTGGTGAGGAGTGGCTGGGCTGAGCTCACCCCCTGGGTGTGGAGCTGTTCCTGCCTTGGGATTGCTCTGCCATGGGAGGCTGCAGGCTCTGGCTGCTCTGCCTTCACCTGCACAGTGTCCTGGCTTAGGAGGTCTTGCAACTCAGATAGATATGCTGTTAAAATACTGGTTCATGTGCAAGGAGATAGCATAGAATCATGAAATCATTAATGTTGGAAAAGAGCTCCAAGATCAGAGTCCAACCATTAACACAGCATTAGCAAGCCCACCACTAACCCATGTCCCTAACCAACATGTTTGCATGTTTTTTGAATGCTTGCAGGGACTTCCACCACTTCCCTGGGCAGCCTGTTGTAATGCTTGACCTCCTCTTTAGTGAAGAGATGTTTCCTTATATCCAGTTGAAAACCCCTGTTTGGGAAATGTTCCCTGACACGTGGGACAGGTGTGTGTCCAAGCTCTGCTCCTGTGAGAAGGTAGCAAAGCCCATCCTGTCCTGCAGGGATGCAGATATATGGCTGGGTCCCAGGTCTGTGGTTCAGGCTGGACTGCAGCAGGTGTTGGATCACTTGTGTTCCCAGGGCACTGCTCTGTGCTTTCCTTGACAGTTTTACCTCCAGACAAACCTGGCAGAAATCCGCCCATTATCAGTTAGGAGCAAGAAAAAGGTCTCCAGACCAGCGTCTGCAGCTCCTGCATTTTCCTCCAGCAGCAGCCAAGCCAGAATGGACACTTTCCTGCTGTGAGAGCCCCTGACTTCCTGGGAGAGGCTTGGAGAAGAGGCTGCAGGGCAGAGCACACTTGCCCAGAGCCTGGCACGAGGCAGTGTGCAGGCACCACTGCCTGGGGTACTGTTCACAAAGCGCTGATGCTGCCCTGTGAGTGAGATGAGCTGCCCTGTGGAGAATCCTGCCCTTGCAGCAAGCCTCTGGAGGCCAAGCCTCTGGCTAATGCCTGGACTGAGTTACCCTCATTTTACCATTCCTCCCTCTGTTTTTTCATGCAGAACTAACAGGGGGTTTTTGCCTTCTGGCCTCCTCAGAGTTCTGCAGTTGCTGCTGCTTGGGCTCTCTGGCACCAGGTGGAACTGCACTTCTTGGATGCAGCCACAAGCAGGAGGTGCAGGAAGGGTGTCTGGGATGTCAGTCTGGAGAGCAGCAGGGAAAGCGGCCCTGGACAAGCTCCATGCCTGGTGTAAATAGTTCCAAGGAAGTTTACTGGAGGAAGAAGTGTGTGTAGAGCACCCTGTGTGGCTGTCGAGTTTCTGTATATTCATCATGAAATTAACCACCTTCCCTCAACCTCAGCCTGTCGGGGCTGGAGAGATCCACAGGTGGACTCGGGAGCTGTGTTGCCCTGCCCCGTTCTGGGTCATGAGGTCCAGAGTGGTCTTGCAGGGTTGGCACTGAAACTACTGACTTGGAAGGAAAGTATTGGGGTGACCCCTGCTCCACTTGGAAGCAAAGATAGGTGTGCTGGTGCGACCTCCGCTTGGCACGTGTTGCTGTGAAACTTGTTTATTAATTTCTATGTTTTAATAAGAGAGTATTTTTATTATTTTGTAACTGTTCTGACTTGTGATTAGAGGGTTTGGAATGCCTGGAGAAGTGCTGAAGAATGGCTCCCTTCAGGGGAGGGGGAAGCTGGTGGGGCTGAACCTGTCTGGGTTCTTCAGCTTGGAGCCGTGGAACAGGAGATCCACACCTGCAGCAGGGCTGTCCAAACTGCAAGGAACAGATGTGGTGAGGCCCCTCATAATTTGTACTCTCCTGTACAAATCTGACCTTTCCTATTTCCAGCTGCTTCAGGCCCAATCTGTATTACTGGACTGGCTAAAAACATGTTTTTAAGGAATAAAATATATTACTGTGCATACTTGTTAACATAACTGGCTTCTGAGCATTTTCCAGCCTATTGCACCTCAGGGTGGAGGTCTGAGCTTGGGTGATGTGCTCAACCCTTCAGGTTCCTTTGGGGTGCCAGCCCCTGGGAGACAGGCCCCTTGTGCAAGGAAGGACGGTGGTGGGGTGAAGCCATGGGGACAGTGATGCCCATCCCCAGGGAAGTGAACAAGGCACAGCCCTGCAGAGCATGAGCTGTGTCTCACCTGCACCGCCTGAGGCTGACTGCAGAATTAAGTGGGATGGGGGGAGAGTTTGGAGGAGCCAGGAGAGAGGATTCAGAGGGCTGGAAAAAAAAGCTTAAGGGAGGGGGGACTTAATCAAACAAAGTGAATTCTGCAGAGGAGAAGGCTGGGAAAGGGTCTGCAGAGAGCCTGCTGTCCTTGTCCCTTTGAGGTAGGTATCAAGTGTCTCTAAATGTGAGACTTGCTCTGGATCTCTCCAGTTCAGGAAGACCCTTTTAAGAAGGCAGCAGTCAAGGTTTGGGTGTGGGGCTGGTGGGGAACAGGGGTGTCCATGTTGGGGTGCTGGAGAGCAGGTGTGGTGTCTGCCCATAATGGGAGAACAGATG
Source organism: Hypocryptadius cinnamomeus (assembly GCA_013400635.1). NCBI lineage: Eukaryota > Metazoa > Chordata > Aves > Passeriformes > Zosteropidae > Hypocryptadius > Hypocryptadius cinnamomeus. The sequence continues at coordinate 104,407 of VYZP01026912.1, forward strand.
CCAGCCTGCAGTGGAGGGCTTGAGAAGGGTATTTGGGGCTGTTTTGATACCAGGGCAAGTTCAAGCTGAGGTTTGAGCATCTTGTCTGGGCACTACCTGCACCAGCACTGTTGCTGGCAGCTGCTCCAGCCTCTGCTGTCTTCAAGGTGGATGTTTTGAGTCTCCTGTGTTTGGGGAACACATGACCTCAGGAAAAAATCCAAACAAACCAAACGTTTTGTGCGTGTCCTGCCCACCTGCTAAGTCCTGGCCTCTCTCATCCACTCCTGCACTCTAACCTTCCATAGACTTGCTGCTGCTGGGTTGTTTCCGATGTTTTTTTGTTCTGGTTTATTGCACATCTGTTGCCCTGCCCAGAACTGAAGCTATTTCATTCTCTTACTCATATCCTTTCATATCCTCCAAAGCTCTTTTGCTCCCGTGTTACACCTTCTGCACCCCACACTGCTCCTCGGGGCACAGCAGTGACCTCCAGCGCCAGCATCCCCTTCCCTGGGCCGGGGCATACCGAAGGGGCGGGGAAGGGGCTGAGGTCCCTTGTTCCTGGGGCTTGTTGGAGCCGGTTGCTATTTCGGTGCGCTGCGAGGTGAGGCTGGACCCAGTTTCACGTTTATTTTAGGATTTAGCGCGTGTGAGTTGACTCACAGCCCATAAAAAGCAGCCGCCGGCGCTGCCCGGGCTCGGCTCCGCCCGGGCTGGCGCGCCCAGGGACAATTTTGGGTCCCCGCTGGGGTCCCCCCGAGGGGTGTCCGGGCCGTGGCAGCCGCAGGGCGGCAGCAGGGGACCGGCGGTGACAGCGCGTCCCTCCGCCCACCGGGACCGGCACCGTTAATTACCGCCCCTCATTAACGGCAGGGCGGGAGGGAGCCCCGGAGGGGGCACCGCTGCTCTCTGACCTCACACGGACAGAGCGTGACCATTGGCTGAGAGCTGTGTGACCTCATGGGCAGCCTGTGACCTCAGACAGAGCGTGACCATTGGCTGAGAGCTGTGTGACCTCATGGGCAGCCTGTGACCTCACACGGACAGAGCGTGACCATTGGCTGAGAGCTGTGTGACCTCATGGGCAGCCTGTGACCTCACACGGACAGAGCGTGACCATTGGCTGAGAGCTGTGTGACCTCATGGGCAGCCTGTGACCTCACACGGACAGAGCGTGACCATTGGCTGAGAGCTGTGTGACCTCATGGGCAGCCTGTGACCTCACACGGACAGAGCGTGACCATTGGCTGAGAGCTGTGTGACCTCATGGGCAGCCTGTGACCTCACACGGACAGAGCGTGACCATTGGCTGAGAGCTGTGTGACCTCATGGGCAGCCTGTGACCTCACACGGACAGAGCGTGACCATTGGCTGAGAGCTGTGTGACCTCATGGGCAGCCTGTGACCTCACACGGACAGAGCGTGACCATTGGCTGAGAGCTGTGTGACCTCATGGGCAGCCTGTGACCTCACACGGACAGAGCGTGACCATTGGCTGAGAGCTGTGTGACCTCATGGGCAGCCTGTGACCTCACACGGACAGAGCGTGACCATTGGCTGAGAGCTGTGTGACCTCATGGGCAGCCTGTGACCTCAGACAGAGCGTGACCATTGGCTGAGTGCTGTGTGACCTTGTGGAAAGGGCGGTGCTGGGTGGCTGAGACTGGCGCTGAGGGACAGTGTGTGAGCCCATTGGCTCGGCCTGTGATGTCATAGGGGAGCAAAGGTAGCCACTGGCTGGTTTCTGGGTGCCCATGGGAAGGACAGGGTTGTTATTGGCTGAGGCTCCAGTGCCTCATCAGCGAGCCTGTGACCTCACAGGGAGGTGTGTGCTCATTGCCTGGCTGAGAGTGACTGCCATGATGTCATGAGGTAGCAGGGTGCTCACTGGACGGTAGCATGTGACATTGCAGGGCTGCCTGTGACCTGACAGGGAGCACGACAATCACTGACTGGCAGAGTGTGACATCACAAGGCAGTGCATGATCTCACAGTGGCACAAGACACTCATCAGCTGGCAGGGTGTGATGTTCTTGGACAGCCCATGACATCATGGGGGAGGGGGGTGCTTATTGGCTGACATGTCCTGAGACAGTCTCTGATGTCATGGAAGAGGCAGGTGCTCATTGGTTGTCAGGCTGTGACTTCCAGGAGCAGCACATGACTTCATGAAGGAGGGGACACCTCATTGGTCAGTGGTGTGTGACATCCTGCAGCAGCCCGTGACCTCATGGATGAGTGGGCGCTCATTGGCTGCTGCGTGTAACCTCATGCGGGACTGCGCGCCCATTGGTCGCCGGGCCGTGACGTCACGGCAGACGGGCCGCTCATTGACGGCCAGCGCGGGAGCACGAGTGGCGCCGCCTAGCGGGCGCGAGCGCTGGCGCTGCGCAGCGCCGATTGGCCGGCGGGCGGGGCGGGGCGGNGGAAAGGTGTGATGGGGGCTGGTGTGGGTACAGGGGTGTCTGGGGGGGGGCAGGAGGTGCCGTGGGGTTGCTGGTCTGTGGGGCACCTGCAGGCGAACGCAGGCAGGTGAGACAAGAGTGTGCACGGACTGCCAGCCGAGGGGAGAGACGGTGCGGCTGTGGGGTGTGGGTAGCAGGGAGAAGGCAGGTGAGCGAGGTGGTGGGGCTCAGGGAGGTGATGGAGGCACCCCGAGGCAGGTCACTGCTGGAGGGTACAGCCCCAGGGGAGCTGGCAGCTCCGGGACACCCGTGGGTGCTGGGGAGGGCAAAGGTGCGATTTGGGGCTGGGTGTGGGAGAGGGATGGAGTGCCCCGGGAGGAGTGTCGTGTTTGGGGAGCAGGAGAAAGCGGGGTGCTGCCCGGTGGGCAGAGGTCCAGCAGCAAGGGGGGAGGCATAAGGAGAAGGGAGAGTGGTTCAGGTTTGGTGGGTCTGGTGGGGATAGGGGGATGGTGCCTGGCAGCACACGGCTGAGAGCACTGGGGCATGTGAGCACATCACCACCCCAAATGTGACCACTCCCAAACGTGGCCACCCCAAGTGGAGCCAGCACCAAACGGGAAAGGTCGTTATGTAACAGGAGGGACATGCAGCCCTGCCAGGAGTCATCGGTGCAAAACCTCGCAGGGAACTGCACCGAGCCGTTCTCCTTCTGCCAGGCAGCACCAGCTGGGAGGGAGATACTTTGGAAGCGAGTGTGGGATAAGAGATATTCCTTAAAAGAAAAAAGCCGATCCTAAAACATCATCCTGTCTGAAAAAATAAAGTTGCACGGAGGGATGCAGAGGACTCAGTGAGTGGTTCACCCTCAGTGTGTGGCCAAGGCAGTGGCATTCTGGGCTCTTTGCCTCACCTGGGCAGTGATGAGTGCTGCTGGTCTTGCCAGTTGTGTTGCTTCAGACGGGTAAAATCCAGGTGGGAGCCTGAGTTGGAGGCTGCAGTCTTGCCCGGCAGTGGGCTCTGTCTTGCTGGGCTGCAATGGCTGCTCACAGGCACACTGTAACATCCAGTGGGCTTCAGGGATGCTACAGCTGTGGGCAGGCTTCTGTCTGTAAGATCCCTGAGAGCTTTCACACAGCGAGTGTGAAAAAAATAACTCTGAGTGAAACTGTGCTCATTTTCCTTTACGTTTTTCTCAGTTTCCCTTGCTAGAGAGTCACAACCCCTCTGCTTTGGATTCTGCCAGTGAAAAGTTGTCGTAGCTGCTTGAACGATTTAAAATTAAATACCTGTGGGGCTGTTTAGGCTGCTGTGATGAGAGGAGCCAAGGAAGCCATGCAGGTCTGCTGTCTCTGTCCAATTTTGGCACTGCTCCTCCATTACTTTCCAGTGTCTGTGTTTGCTGTTGTGCAGTGCTGGAGGTTCCAGGGGCTTTTAGGGTCCTGGAGCATGTGGAGCTGGTGGGTGGAGCAGCACAGCCTGTAGCACTGGCCATCCATGCTCCTCTCCTGCCAGAAACACCAGGTTGTTTTTTCCAGCCATGTGCCAGCCCCTGCACACTGAGCTGATGCTCCTGCGCCTCCTGGGAAGTGCTGCTGGGGAGCTGCCCTCCCTTGCAATTAATTAAAGCAATTAAAGAGGTGGGCCAAGTGGGGCTGTGCTGTGGAGCAGCAGTGGGATGGGGATGATGCTGAGCTATGCCAGTGTTTAAAACTTAAGCGTGGGAGGGGTGTGGGGGGCTGAGATGACACTGAGGGATTTTAATTCATGGTAGCAAAGTGGCAGTGAAGAGAAATCAGGCCTTGAGAAGAAAGTGGCTTTTGTGAGGTGCGGGAGTGGGCACATAAGACAGACCATATGTTGTGAAAGGTTCAGCAGAGCACAGGGTGTGCTGGCCAAGCAGTGAGTGTGCAGTGCAAAAGGTGCTGCTCCAGAAATCTCAAGTGGTCAGAGGAAGGGAGTTTCTCTCAATATCAGAGCAATTTTTTTTTCCTCTGAATTAAGTAACCTAAATCCACATGTAAGCCAGTGAAAACCATAGTAGTATGACTTTTCTGTGTCATTTTCCACAGTTTGCTTTGTGTTACACAGAGAAATAGCCTGAATACCTTGTAGGGGCTACCTTGGATTTCGGGGACTTGTGTTTAAATCCATAATAACAGCTTCTAAGAACTGTGCATCCACTATGAAGATACATCAGAGAGTAGAAACCACAAATAGGAGTAGCATCCTCTCACTAAGTTGCAACATCTACCACTATTTATAAACTTTGATTTTTGCTTGCATGCTTTGCTGAGGCACGGGGGAGCCAGAGATTGGAGGGAAGCTGGGAGCAGCGCTCAGTTCTGGGGTGGTTTGGCTCTGCCAGCAGGATGCAGCTCTGGAAAAGGCCAACATGGTGCAGGGTTGCATCAGGCAAGGTGTTTTCAGTGCAGACCTCACCCTTGTGCAAGGAGCTGCTGGAATCTCACCTGAGGAGGCTGTGCCTGACTCTGGTACTCCAGCAAGGAGAGATTGAATCTGAGGAGGGAGGAAAGGGTTGCTGCTGGTCTGCTCAGACAAACAGAGCCTCTAGCCTGAAAGGAGGTGAATGGCTGGGGCATCATTAACCTGTAGGATCAAAGGAACCCAGACTGGTTGCTGATGCATTTGGACAGAAAGCTTTCCAGTGCCTGGCAAGTTCTAGTCTGTTCCTCCAGAGAGACCCCCTAAGCAGAAGGGACAAGCTCGTTTCACAGTGTGGATGGATGGATGGATGGATGGATGGATGGATGGATGGATGGATAGATGGGTGAAAAAGCCTTGGATGGCAAAGCAGGGATGATCCCAAGTTCAGAACTGCAGCTTGGGGCACAGAGCTTTACATGGCTGGTTTTCCTGGTAACCTGCAGAAAGACTTTATTGCTGCTTCTGGTTGTATGTGCCTGATTTATGCTGGATTCATTCAGGTTTTTGGTCTCTCTGCTGCTCAGCTGTGGAGCTTGTAAAAGGCTCTTTTTGACACCTGGATGCATGAGCTCAGGCTGAAGGATGGGAGAGGGGCAGTCTCCTGGGAAGCACTGAGGACCAGCCACAAATTCAGGGGCTGTCTGTGGGAGCAGCAGTGCTTTCAGCACCAGTGTTTCTCTGGAGCTGGGTGATGCACATTGTGAGCAGCCAGGCGGGCTGCAGGCTGCGAGGCTGGGAGGGAGCTTGCTTCCATGACACACTGGCAGAGGTGCCAGGACCTTTGTTTTCCACACTGTGGGTCGTATCCCAGTATTTCTTAAGCCTCAAGATTAGGCCTTCAGCCTGTGAGCTGAAGGTCTTGAAGCAACCAAGAGGGAATATCTCCAGTACTGCGTGGTAGCACCTTTGGCATGGGCTGTGAGCTCCCTCAGAGCCTTCCCTTGGCTTGGAACAATGGCAAGGCAAGTGCTGATCCTGTTTAGCCTGCTGTACATTCAGCATTGCTCTGTTTGGCAGGTGATGGAGCTTGAAGTAAAAAATCTGGTGATAGGGAAGAGTATAGGAGAAACAGAACTGAAAGAAAGCCCTTTAAATCAGAGAAATTTTGGACAAACCATTGCGGTTTGGATGCTCCCTTTTACCCTCTCAGTAGCTCACTTGAGTGTGCTTGTTTGCTTGCCATAAAGTACCATCACAATGAGAGATAAGAAGTTTACACATAAAGATAATTGTTTAAAAAAAAACAACTTTGCCTCTTTCTTTTTAAATAGGCACTTTTCCCAAGCTTACAGAAATGAGCAGTTGATGTCCATTTTCATATGACTGTGCTAGAAATAAAACCAGACTGTGTGATGGGAAGTCAGGCTGTGGAGAGGGCCCACACTCACCTGGAGAGCCCAGAGATACAGCTCCATCCTCATTTCCATGCTCTGCTCTCCCCAAAGGCTCTGAGCCCTGCACAGGATGGGGCAGAGGCATCACCATCAGAGAGGCATTGCTGGGAATTTCCTCAAATATTAAAATAGTTTTTCCCTGGCTGAGCCATGGACTGGCAGTGTGGAAAAGCCTGCCATGCTTCTGCACTTATTGAGCATTAGTTTATTTGCTGCAAGACATTTGGAGGGTCAGGAGGGAACTGAGGCTGGGTTTGAGTGAGGAGGGGAAGAACAGATACGCAATGTTTTGAGATCATTAAACTTGTGTGAGCGAAACAAAAACTAAAAGGAGTAGAAAATGGTGTACATGATGGATTGAATCAAAATATTTGTGGTGTTAAATACCCCATTGGGCTTCAATTTATCTTCTGTCATGATGGGCAGGCGGTGCTGGCTGTGACACAGTGCTTTGCGTACTTGTGATTGCTCTGACAGCAGCCATTAGGCCACTGAATCCAGACGGCACAATTCTGGGTGCTTAAGTAACTCCAAAACCTCTTCTGGGAATGTGCTCATCAATATTCACAGTGTTTGGCATCAATTATTAATGCCTTTATTTCCAAAACAAATACACAGATTTGCAGTCTGCCTCACAGGTTGGGGTTTCTCACTGCGGGATCCAGCCTGGATGGTTCGCTGTGGGCATGGATCTTTACCCCTCACTTTTGCTGGGTGAGGGGCTCCTGGGGATGTCCCTGCAGTGTGCACTTCTGCTCAGAAAGGATATAGAAGAATTTGGAAAGGTTGATGTCATTTGCTGTGTTGGCTTGTGCTGAAAAGTTGGAGGAGTCCTTGGCTTCTTCTGGTACAATTGGAAGCTATGGCAGGGCCGCTTCCTTTGTGCTGGAAAGCTGAGTGCTGATGGTCAGCCTTCTAGTGGAAGGTGTTCCTGCCCATGTCAGGGGATGGGAACTAGGTGATCTTTAGGGTTTCTTCCAACCCAAGCCATCCTGATTCTTCTGCTGATGCTCAGGAATGGAGCCGCAGCTCAAGTGGCCACATCCATTGGGGCTGGTGGGTCCCTCCACATTGTTGCTCATGTTGAGCTGGCTTCTGCCTCTCCACTTCTGCTGCTCCAGCGTGCTGCAATAAAGCTGTTTCTTTTCTCTGCTGTGTGAATCAAGCACATATTTGATGTTTCCCATCATGTCTCCAATTCAGTGCAAACAGATAGTCAGTGCTGTGGCATATTCCTGCAGTTTATATGAGTTTGGGGAATACTTGATGTGCATCTGGACTGGCAGAACACCACAGCCTGCCTGCCACACAGCCTCTCTGCACAGCCCTTTTCACCGCTTCCCCAGCTGGGGCTGGCACTGTGGCTGGCCCAGGGTGTTTTTCCAGCAATCCTTTTCCAGTATCAGGCTGATTTCCTAGCGTATGAGGTGCCCCTTGGGCAGGATGGGACAGGCAGTCAGGGTGCAGAGAGTGCTTCCCAAGAGCAGGTAGCTCAGTAGGGTGAAACGGTTTCATGACAAAGGCGTTACCGTTTTTCACTAAATGTGACAATAACATTATCACGTGGACTTTGCTGTTGAGCGCGGCTGCTCCAGGATGTTCCTTGGGTTTTTTTTTTGGCTTGTGAGTGACAGCAAGTGCTGATGGTCATCCCGGTCCCACACATCGTAAACTGTTATTCATCTAGAATTTGAGCTCGTCGCTGTTGAGCCATCACTGTGTTTTCAAATGTCTGTTTGAATGACAGATTTGTTATTTTTGTATCAGCCTATGAGCACGACTATTCCTACGAACAAGTTTTTTTGTCTTTTTTCGTGCTTGGAGGTGCTAAGCTCCGGCATGACCCCGAGGTGCTGCTGTGCAGCCTGTCAGTCATTGATGAGCACGTTGTACCACTTTTCATGTCACTGATGCTGGGAAGTTGTTATGAATATGGTGAGCTGGCTCCTCTCTGAGAGCACCCAGCACCTCCAATGTGCTGTTTAGGAGCCTGTAAGAGCAATCAGCATTGCTGGACCCTAGTAACACTGGCCTGGGCTTTATGGTGTGGCTGGAAGGGATGTTCATGGGATCCTCTGCTCATGTTTAATACCAAAGATGACTTAACTACACTGATGGTGGTGTCTCACTCACTCTTGGCCCCTGCAGCTTTCCTAGTGTGTGTTTGATATTGAAGAGAGACCCCAGCCCCATTAACAGACTGGGGACAATGGGTTGGAAGGGCAGGAGACAGCAGCTCCCTGCCCATGTTAAGAGACAAGTCAAGAAAAGAACCTCTGAATGCAATTTTTATTTTGTTTTATTATTTGTGTAAGTGCCATGGTTTTGCTGGAGATGGGGAAGGAATGTGCCCTTCAACCTGGCTGCTGGCACTGGGTGGCAAAGATGGTTACAATGGCTAGCAAAGACACACCTCTGCAGTTCAAAGGCCCATGCTAGCCAATGGTAATGAAATAGATGTTAAGAGTGAGCATAAATAAATGTAGAATCAGTTTACCAGACAGAATAATGGGATATATGATCACAGAAGGTTTAAGTAAAACCATCGCCTTTGAATATACAAAGTTGCCCTCAGTCCAAAACTATAGTTTCTGTGATGAGCAGCAGATTAGCTGTTCTTACTGGCTTCATTCCCCCCTGAAGATGTGATTAAATAGTTTGGTGCATTCTCTTTTTTTGAAAATGATTTAGTTGTGTTTCTAGGTCATTGTCTATAGAAGAAAAATGTTCGTGTATTTAATGCAGTAGAGTGCGTTAGGCATCTTCTAAGAGGAGCTACAACACAAACCCTTCTCCTGCCCAGTCTGTTCCAGACCTCTCTCCTGTCCCTGTCCTTAGCACAGGAAAGAAGTGCCTTTACACCTTCTCCCTAGAGCAAGAAGATGAACATCTCCATGTGGAGACTGTCAGTGCTCCCTGGGCTGGGCACGGTTGTCCAAGAACCAAGTGACTGCAACGGGCTGTGCAAGGTACTGCTGGGGAAAGGTGGAAGCACAGGGCTGGGGGAAACCTCAGCCATTACTTGCTGGTAGACACCATCAGACACCCCATCACACCCCCACTAATGAGGTAATGACTGAGATCTTAAATGAGACACTCTTCTCTTATGGAGGCAGACTGAGAGAGCTGGGGTTGTTTGGTCTGGAGAAGAAAGGGCTCCAGGGGGACCTTAGAGCCACCTGGACCTCTTATCATTTGTAGGTCCTCATGAGAAGAGCACTTCCTGTCCTCTTGGAGGGTTTCCTCTTTTTTGATAGCTATAACTGGACTTAGAGCAAGCAGATGCTGCATAGAAAACGCATCCATGCTGCTTAAGAAATGTTGCAGAATTTTGAGGGGTTTTGGGCATGTATGACTAACTGTTCTTCACTCAGTTCCAGGACCTGACAGGGACCACAGGCTCTCAGACATGACAAAGCAGTTTCCCACGCTGAATAGCTTTCAGATGAGGATTTGACAGCTCCTCTGAAGGATGTAGAAGAAAAATCACCATGAATCAAAATGTCATTCGGTTTAGATGTGGCCAAATCCCACATTTCAGCCGGGATGTCCAAGGGTGGCAGGACCTCCTCGATCCAGCCCGGAGTGCTGGAGGCCTGACATGGCAGGGCCACTTGCAGAGGCCAGATGTCAGTAGCTGAGACCAGCCCCTGAACTGTTTTTTCTCTTTGTTTCCTTGCATACCAGTGGAACGTTGCTTTCTAGCCTGTCTTGAGTCTTTCCTGGCCTTGGGGGCTCATGGGCTTTTCCAGCTGCTGAGAGGCTCAGAGCCTGGTTCCGGTGGACATCCCTTTGCAGGACCAGTCCTGAGGGTGGTAGCATCATGAATAGGGAGATTTATTTTGAAATTTGCCTTTGTTTATGGATTTTTAGCTCTGTTAGGAGACGCTTGGAGTATGCAGCCTCTTCTGGTGTGATCTCAGGGTGCTTCTCAGGTTGCTCCATCCTCGGAAGTTGTATGGGGGTATGAAGTCAATGTGAGATGTGTCTTCCTCAGCTATTGAATGAATCCCCAGGGGTTTGGTGCTCTTAACCCACCTGAGACCCAAATGGGTCTGCCTTGGGCTTTCCAGTGGAAGAAAGAGTCTGTTGGTAGCTTGTGCCCTTCCTTCATCAGTCTAGACGTGAAGAGTACGAAAAGATTTTGCCATATTTAATGTCTGCAAAAGGATGAAGTTGTGCGTGGGAATTACTTGCAAAGATTGACATGTTGTAGCTGCTAACCACCCTTTTTTTTTTATTATTATTTAACCAAAAAACAGATTGCAGCCTAGGAAAAACAGCATTTTTTTTTTCTTTCATCTTCTAAAGAAAACATTTCACTTATAGATATGTGAATTTATGCATTATAAAATAGGAATGGTTGAAAATTGGAAATGTATAATAAGTTCTTAAGGGACTTGATAATTTGCCTTTGTCGTGTGAAAAAAACCCAAATCAGCTGATAGTACAAAGCTTATGAAAGGCTGGGGAAAATGTGGGGCTGAACTAGATCTTTTTCCATGTTGACTCTGAACTGTACTTTTTCTTTTGATGAAACATGAAATTACTTTTAATTTATTTTGTTTCAATCCTAGTTACATAAACTATTATTTGATTGTACAGCTGGACTGAAAAACTGTAGGAGGTCTCACATTTAGGATTTTGCTGCCTCTCTCTCATTAAGCCTACAGCCTGATTTCTTTAAATGCACCTATTAATCTTCTTAGGGAGACAAATTGTTGTTTGGTTGGGTTTTTCTCTCTCTCTTTTTTTTTTTTTTTAAACACTAACCTCCCAGTTAACAGAGTAAACTCTGCTGGTTTGCAGCCTTTGCAGGTAGGGCTGTGCTGCAGCTGGGCACCGCAGTGCCAGCGCCTGTTGCCTTGGTGGGCTGGGTTTGGTCTGCTTGGCTTGAACACCCGAGGTGGTCACAGCCTGAACTGTTCTCATCGTGCTCAGCAACAACCTCCGAGTCGACAGGAAGGAGTAAATGTATTTTTTTCCATTTTAATTTTGCTGTAGGCTACTTCAGTAGTTCATCTGCGGTAACTTGCCAGAGAAGTGGCTGCCCCATCCCTGGAAGTGTTCAGGGCCAGGGTGGATGGGACTTGGAGCAACCTGGTCTAGTGGCAGATGTCCCTGCCCACAGCAGGGGGGTTGGAATGAAATGATCATTAAGGTCCCTTCCAACCCAAATCATCTGTGATTTTATGAGCTTCTGTTGCATTTTTGATTTCCGGTCTGAGACTCATGGGGTTCCAGGTTTGAGACCTATTAATATAGTCCTTGTAGGACCAGCAGTAGGACACAAAGAACTCCATGTTGTCCTTCAAATGTGCAGATTTTTCCCATATTTTCTCTTAGATGCATCAGCTTTGTTGTCTCCTGCCCACCAACAATAAGCCACCATAATTTGGGTTTCTTCTTCCCTGCTCATCACAGGATTTCTCAACACTCTGGGCAAGCGGTGGTAGCAGCCCTTTGGGATGCTGCCCTTTCCTTCTCCACTCTCCTCTGCTGGGATGGCTCTTGGGAGGGTGAGGGAACTGCTGTCAGTCTCAAACACATCCGTGGGCTGCACCAGCTCTAATATGAACTGGTGAGATGTCTGGAGCAGATAGTGCTGGAGCACATTGTGCTGGGGCCGGGCGGCAGCGGCAGCTTTCCGTAAATACTCCTGACGCCGGCGTACGTGAGGAGGTGATGGTGGGTGCTGCTCTCATCCCTGTAAAACAGACCATCCTTTGTATTCAGGGCAGATCTCTAGTCCCAAGGAGCAAAAATATCCAAGCCTTCTCCTTTTCCCACCTGTATCTAAGTTGTGGATGTTGTGCTTGGGAATCCTGTAGCTGGGGAGCACACCAGGAAAAGAGGTTGTTTTTGTTTATATAGTGTATTATATAGAACCTTTTGTGATGGTGGTGATTTTCAGAGCCCATTTAGCACTATATTAGATGAGGTTTGGACTGGTTACACACTGCAGTTATGACAGAACATCAGTTCCTGTTGGAGTGGAAAAGATCATCCCTATCACTACATTATATGCCACTGATTACCTCAACCTGGCAAAAATAAGGCATCCAGAAACATCTCTCTGGGAGGAAGCTGTGAAGAAGTGTCTCCTTAGGCATGTCTTTTCTGCTTTTTTTATCTCTCTTCCTCATCTTCCAGTCTCTCCTCCTCCTGCATTGTTAATGGATGCTAAGCACTGGTTAATGGATTAGGATAGGATTCCTCTTGGCCGTACAACTCAGTTTCATTCAACCCATGTCCACAATTACCTATTTAATTTTGATTTATTATTAAGTGAAAATATAGACCCAAACACTCTGAATTGACAAATTATCACACCTTTCTTTTTCTTTGAAATATGCAAACAAAAACCAACCAGCTGCTCCGGGTAGGAATAAAGTGCCTTCTGCTTCTCAACATGTCTAAAATTTGCTTCACTTACCAACTAAACTTCTCAGCCTTAAATTTTACCTGCTGCCATTCCTGCCAAGCTAAGCCTTGCGAGGGTTCTGCAAGGACAGATACATCAAATATGCAGATGCCTTCATCTCTTTGGGGACAAATGTTCTGGGCTGAGGTACGTGCAGCAGGGAAATGCAGGCAGCGACAAGGAGCCTCAAAGAGTTGCAGAAGCTGGAAAAATGTTTTCCTTTGATCCTATAAAGAATTTGGCAGGGGAATTTCAGACTCTTCTATTTCAAAAGTACATTTAAACTAAAACAGCTTGAGATATTGAAGTTGATGGTGTCTCTGACAGTATTGGTTATGTATTGTTCCTTGGGTTTCCTTTACCTTTCCTGTTGTGAATAATGAGTTTTACACATAAAAACATAATTCTGAGTTTGGTTTGCCATTCCACTTCATATCTGAAAACCAGAAAGTGCAAATCTAAGACACAAAACCACTGATACTGAGCCCATCCAGTGCCAGCCCCCAGGCAGTGTCCCACCAGGCACTTGCAACCACAGTCTTAAATAACAGACATTTTTGGACCCTGTGAGCTGGTGTGGGGAATGTCAGGGAGGAAGAAACCTCTGCAACTGAGAAGTGTTTCTGAGAAACATAACCTGATGTGAAGATTTTGCTTAAAGGTATCTGGCCATGTTGGACACAGATTTCTCCTCCTCACAGGGAAATGTGGGCTCATCAGTTTTTCCATGTACCCCTCCACATGTGCTGTATTTGGAGCTCTTCATGGGGGATCAGTTGATGGCTGTTTCCTCAGTCCCTGCCCAAATGATCTCTTGATTGCTCTTCCACACCTCGGATATCTGCTCTCCTGGTAACCTGAGTCAACAACAAAAAAATAGAATTATGGACCTAAGTGGCCTGGGGAAGAGTTAAGGGGACTATTATGAGATAGCCAAAATGCATAGAGGTGCAAAGACACGAACTGCAGGATGGATAAAAATGCTATGGTTTTTCACAGACACACACAAAAAATTAGGTCCTTTGTTTCATTTGCCCAGGCTCAGATAAATGAGGGTGCAAAGTCAGGATTTTTTGGTTGCTGCGTAGTCACCAGGAGCTGCCTGTCTCTCTGCAGTATGGCACTCTGATTTCCTCTCCTGGAAATTGCTTTTAAACTGTGTTTTTCTTTCCTTTTTCTAAAAATACAAACCAGTTTCTTTCTGGTCTGTCATTACTGCTTTTTTTTCCCAGCACTTCTCTTTCTGATGGATCTTCCTACTTTTTTATGCCTGGAATGAATGTTGTTCTTCGTTCTGGGCTGAGTTTGGTTGACTCAAGCTGTCATGGAGATGGATAATGATACATTTTTTTGCATCAGATTTTAATTTTGGAGCATGGGTGGAACTCATCCAAAAAAAAAGGCCCTGCAATCTTCCCAGTTTCTTAATGGTTGAATACCAACTTCTTGTGGAAGGCAGAAGTCTGGGGACCCTTACGTGGTGTGGACGTGACCAGGGATGTTGACCTGTTGGAGCCAGACCCTTGGACTGACCCTGTTTTTGCCCACCTGTGACAAAAAAAGTGTTGGTGCTCGTGTTGGATTAGATTTGTGCAGCCAGCCAGCACCTGCAGGAATCTGTCCAGCTCCTGGACAGAGTCAAGCCTGAATGCAAAGGGGAGAATTGCAAAACCAGACCTTGGTGCCACTCTTTGTAGGGAAGGAAGCCAGAAGCAAGTCAAGAGAACAGGCTGCCTTTGCTCTTCTCTTTGAATTGCTTCCCAAAATGCGTTTTCCCCAAAATAACTTAATTGTGTATTTTTTTGGGGTGGATTGTTCTATATTTGTTGATGAGCATTAAATTGATGTTTTCTGAGAATGGTCCAACATGGCTTGCAGAACTCTTTGCAGAGCATCAGTGTCTGATTTAGAACCCATCACTACATGTGGCTGTGGTTGTTCTCTGTGCCTCACTCTGCATTTCTTGACCTTGGATTTCACCTGCCATGATGTTTCGAGACATCCAGTTCAGGAGAGCCTTCTACGGCTCTTTGCATTCAGCTTTAGTTTGAATATGCTGAATAAATTTGCATGGCTCAGCAAACTTGTCCTTTCTTTATCCCCCCTCCTTCCCAAGCCATTTATGAATATCCCATTTATCCCATGGCAAGATCCTGCACCTCTGCTTGTGAAAACCCGACCATCTGCCTCTATCCTTGGTGTCCTAAATCCTGATAAGTTATTAACCCATAAGAAGGATTCCCCTTATTTCTTCATCTTCTATTACTTCTTTCTTTCTCCCCTTCTTTCTAGATTTTAATCCTAACAATTCTCCCACTTGAGATTATTTTTTTATACTAAGTACTGCCTTTTACTCCTGTAGCTTGGTTGTTTAATGATATTGCGGTGTTATGGCCATGTCTTAAACCTTTTCTTGACGGTGCATGTTTTGCTAACAGGTGCCATGGAAACTTCCCTTTGTTACCCTTCCACCTGCTGCTTTTAATTTCTTTCTAACAAACCTTCTCACTTTTTCTCTTCTTTTTTTCCCGGTTGTATCTGAAAATTATAGTAATTATGTGAATTTCTGTGTTTTTTCCCAGTCCTGCAAATAGACTGAAGCCAAGTCTCTTACAGTCACTGTTACTGAAAGTTTGTGTGTCAGGTTTGGCTCCTCAGAGCAGGCGTGTTCCTGTCACAGGATTAAGTCCAGAGCAGGTAGCTTCATTCTGCATTGCTTTAGGGAATGGCTAACGAACTAAACAAAAAATTGTGTCGCTGCTAATTAAAATCAGAGAGGCTCTCAAGGAGGGCGGGCATGGGTTATAATCATAGATTTACAAGATAATCTTTCACCAGCCGTGTGCCATAAAAATTCCTTAGCTTCATGCCATGGTTTATGTTTCAGCTTTGCTGGCATTTCGTAAATACAGAGCAGCAATTCATGGTGTTGGCTTTCCTGGGACAAAGGCCTTCAGTTAAGCGTGACTGCAGCAATCAGCTCTTCTACCCTTTAATTGCCAGAGCTCAGATGTAGGATGTGAGTGCATGAAGGCTGAGGGGAGCGGCTGCTCCTTGCCTGGGGTACTCTCTCCAGCATCCTCATCCATTCTGCTGCCCACAGTACTTTCAAGATTGTCATGGCTCTTTTGTGTCATTTTAACACACATAAATGACTTGCTCACAGCAACCAGTTGTACCAGGGAAGGATATGGAGGCAACACATGGAGTAGCTGAGTGGAAATCAGACTGAAGAGACCAGCCCACACCTCTCTGTGGCTCCTGGGGACGTTTATCCCTGGTTTAGCTGCTGTTTCCCTACGTGCTCCTTGGTATTGGTCGCAGGGCCATAACTCTGTGGCACAGCTCTTCATCATTCATTGCAGACCTTCCAAATCCTGCAGTAAAGAGGAGAGGAGCTCTGCAGGCAGCAGCTCACTTTCCTGTGCAGGCAGCAGCATGGCCACCCTCAGCATCACCTGAATTAATGCTAAACAAGGGGCACTTAACGACCCCAGACCTGCTGAGCATCCTCCCCTTCAGCAGTGTCCTTGGGTCCAGCAGCTGGGGTGACTGATGCCTCCTGTCCCTCCAGGTCTTCCCAAAGACTCCAAGGCTTCACCTGCACTGAAGGTCCAAAGCTGACTTTCCAACTGCACCCATTCACTGGATGAGGTGATGTTCCTCCTTGTCTTGGCTCTTTCAGATACCTCCTAAGTGCCCAGAGAGAGGCAGAGAGGGATTAGACACCCCATAGCCTTTCTAGGATCTCTATGTTCATCCCAGGCACAGTGAAACCTGGCTCTGCACCTGCACTTTCCTGGTTCTCATCACTGAGCTGCACAGCTCCTCTCACACCATGCAGCTGATGGCATTTTGATCAAGAGGTGGCTTCTACTCTGTCTCTGGAAGATTTAAAGGTGATTTTCAGCTATCACAGAGGAAACAGATTTTCCCTGTCACTGAAGTAGAATGAATATTGGACACTGCACTTACCCCTGAGATATTTTAATGCTTTGAAGTTCAAGATCATTAATGTTCTCAGCAACAATTATATCATTTAAAAAGGAGACCTTGTTCAAACCTTTGGACCTTTATAGTGCCTGCTCCTGTAGAGCTATCTGAGAAGTGATCTCTTTGATATATATGGGGCTGAGATCATTACCTGCTGACTCTTCTGTCGGGCCCATTTGCCTTTGGCTCTGAAGGGTTTGGCCAAGATCCTGACAGTGGTGACCACACATTTCAGGCATCAGCAGCTGAAAGAGCAGCTCCCCAGAGCAGCATGTAGTGGTCTGCAGGTCGCTCAGTGACCTTCTGGCTTGTGAGAGCTCATGTGAGAGATGCAAAACTCTGCCCTGACTCCAGTTCAGGTCTTGGGGTTCATAGAGGCTGCTCTGGACTCTATAGGGATCAGTTGCCTTGCATTTAATATCAGATGTTCATTATGGTCTGTATAAGGTGTGTAATAGACATCTGACCTTGGGGTTCTTTGGAGAGGTCTGGGGATGTTGGTCTGAGCAGGAACAGCCACTGCTCTGGTTTTATATTGCAAAGTGCTCTAAGGGAAATTACTCTTGGCTCAACCAGGGCTAAGTAAGGTGCAAATTAAGTATTTGCTTGCCACATAGCAAAATTAGAATGGTAAACAATAGAATATAATAAAATAGGGTTGAAAATAAAGTATTTCAAGTTGGAAGGGCCTTCAATGATCATTTAGTCCAACTGCAAATGATAATGATTCACAAACCTTTACAAAAAGGCAGTTGTGCAGGAATGAAAATAAGCAAGTAAATGCTTATTTAGAGCTTAAATCAGTCATAAACCCCTCTTCTGGTATGTAGGATTCAGCTAATAAGATGGCAGATGCCTCTCAACAGCCGTGGCTGACAGAGCAGCAGCGAGAGTGACATTGATGTGTTCTCCTGTTGCTGATTCTGGGTTGAACTAGACATCGTGCTAAGACAGAGAAAAACTGATTTGTGGTGGCTGTGTAAACTGGAAATCTCCTGGTTCCTTTTACCTTTCCATGGATGGCATTTTAAACAATGGGAAAAACCAGCAGCAGCTCTAGGTGTGTTATCTCCTGCAGAACCAGGGCCAGAGGAGGAAGCTGGCAGGCACGCTGTGCATGCAGCACTGCTCACCCCACGACAGCACCACCCCCTGGGGAAGGCCGTGAGTCTGGTGTGTTGGTTGCCAGTGGCTTGTGCCACCACCTGCCTGGCAGCCCCTCCTTGAAGCCCAGCCCCAGCAGGGTGTAACAGTGAGGCAGAGGACTCGAGACTATCACATTTCTCTGTTTTTATCAGAACAGGTACGAGGGTGGAGGTTAAGGATCCGAATGATTACCAGATTGGGTGGAAACAGGAGCTCAAGTACACTGTCAGCATCAGGAGATGCACTTTAGGGATGCCTCAGTCACTGGGAAAATGCCTGACAGAAGCTGCATCTTATTTGACGGGGATAAGGCAACCCTGGAGCACAAAGCTGCAGGAGAACAGGGTTTTTCCACTGCTCACAAAAGCAAGTCATTAAACACTGTGGCCTTTCACAAGAGTGCTTGTGTTGCCTTCTAATAAAATACTCCCTGACAGTTTCTAGTCACTATTTGGTATTTTCTATTTTGATTTCAGCTGTGTGGCATTCGCTGTTTTTAAACCATCCATTTCCAGAGTGATCCTCTTCCTGCATGGACATCAGTGTAATTAATTTAGGGGCACTTGGATTTAAGCAGGTAACTGCTTAAATTCTGTATCCTTAATTCTGTAACTGCTGGGAGCTTTTTTTGTCAAAGCGGAGCCTGATACAGGATTCCCTGTGTCGGATGTAGGACTTTTCAGAGCTACAAGCTGCCCCCAGTAAAACGCCCCAGCTTGGGGTATATCTGAGCATTGCTAGTGTGAGATTTTCAGTGCACAGAGCTGAAACCAAAGGCCCTCTACATCAGACACTTCTTTTTCTGTTTATTTATTAAAAGAGTTGTCCTATTTTCTAGTCAGACTTGCTGACAGGCAGTATATACCAGCTAACATTTGCTATTATCCCGTGCTCTTGCTTTGCCGACCCATAACCATTCAGAATTATGTCTTTCCAAGTCAAACCCAGTGCCATTTTGACCTAGAGTACAACTGCTGCTTGTTTAGCTACCTATTTTTTTCTAAATAGGTTATACTCAGTGATTCTTAAAATCAGTCATGTGGATGTTCACATCAGGTTTCAGTCGAACCAACTAGGTCAAATCTCTGCTCGTAGCTGAGCTCTAATTCTTGTTGGTCAGCCCAGCCTCCCTCTTTTGGGTGTGAGCCTCTTCACATGTGTCTCTTCATATTTTATCTTGAGTTGTTTGCTGCTCATCCCCTTGGTTTTACTGCAGATAAACAATCATTTCCCCTCTTTTTTCTACCCAGTTTTCCCTCTTTCTACTAACAGAAAAGACTTGCTTGTCCTCATTTTGCTGATTTTTGATCTGGTTTTGAAGCTGGGAGCTCCCTTCCATGGACAAACTCAGCTCCTCTTTGAAAAGCCTGAGCAGGGCATGCAGTTTGTAAAATCATGATGACACTGCCACTTATTTCATGGTTTTTATCTACTACAATGCAGTAATTAGATCAGTTGCCCAGCAAGCAAGGACCCATTTCCCTTAGCACCAGGCAGATGAAGGAATGCAATCCGTGTTTCTCAGTTGCACAGAAGGGCTGCAGCTCCTGAAGGATTTGCTCAGACCACAAATGCCAAGCTCCTGTGGATGCAATCACTGCCAGAGTTTTGTGGCAGCTGACCAGGTGGATGTGGCCAGTGTGCTCAAGGCAGGGATGTGAAATTAGACAAAAACCAATAAATCAGTAGAAAACCAATGCTGTCTCTTGAACTTTCCCACAGAAGTCAACAAGACTTGATTTACCAGCTGTGCATGCAGATTTTGTGTAATATTGTTATTGCTTGATTTTATAGCAGAGACATTAACAGTGTTGGCATTTACCTTGTGATGGTTATTGCTCCCAAGTTAGCACCTCTGGTGAAAAAGGGCCCGTTGACATCTCTTGGGATGCTGGCTCCAAGCCTGGGTCTTGCCTGTAAAATTTAGTGGCACTGATGAACCTACTTGAGTTAAATTAGAGCAATTCCCTCCTACAGACCCTGACTTTACCTGGGAATTCCCAAATAAGAAAGCTGTACCAATTTGCTGGCAGAGAATTGTAAACCAGTGCTATGTCATTGCATTGCTTTTATCTCTACTGATGCTGCTGACATCTTTTCCCTGGTGCTGCTGTGGCATCAAAAGTCTGGTTTAGGACAAATCATGTTTTTCTGAAATTAAATATTAACCAGCAAGCAGTCTAACATTTGTTTTGGCTGTAAGTAGGACTTTGTTTTTAAAGCTTTCCCAATTTTTGTAATTTTAATGAAAAAACGTTATTTTTACATTAGGGAAAAATCAGGCATAAAAAATCTGAGGTGCTTGTGACATCTTACTCTGCTGAGCTTGGTTTTGTGGTGAATGGCTTTGACCCTTGGTTTTCCTTGTGCTGTTCATGCTTCTGATCATCTTGGGCAGCTCTTCCCTCTCAGTACTTATCCATCTCCTCCCAGGGTGTTGTGTCAGCCCTACATAGAAGGGCTGGTTTCATATCCATGTTTGTTCCCGAGTGGAACTAAGGAATTTCTTGGCCTTTTAATCAGAAGTATCTGATGGAGAGGCAGAGCTGGATATGGATTAATGTCTCAGGGTGATTTTTAGCTCTGGGCTCTGTGGCAGCAACCTTGCAGCTTTACCTCCTCTCTTTCATGGAGCTGTGAGTTAATTTTTGTGGGTGCTTACTTAGCTTTGTGCTGGAAAATGGAGGGAGTTTTAGGAAGAAAGAAGAAAGACACAATTTTTCAATTTAAAAACAATGAAAAATGGAAGGAAACAGTATCTTCCCAGCTGCCCATCCTCTCAGTGACTGTGGGCAGGTGAGTAGAGCTGCCTGCCTGCCCTTCTTGTTGAAAAAAAACATTCATAGGATATCATAAATGAAAACTTTAACAGTGTAATTGTTAATACACTCAGTCAAAGACTTGATATTCTTTAGTTGTACAAAATTATTACTCTGTCGGTAACAGAGAGTGCAGCTGAGTTTGAACCCTGCAGAGATCTTTGTATCACCCAATATTTCTAATTCAGCAATTAGGGCAATGTAAAATCAATACATCCCCAATCAAATGGGAAATTGTGCCTTATTAAGGCATTCCAATTTAATTGTTAATAGACACTCCAGTGGAATTGGGAGGAATTCTTTGGAACCTGTTAGCAGCCCAGTGCTAGTTAACTATCAGTGGTAAAGCCTGAAAAAAAAAAAAAACAAAATAGGGCTGAGCTGCAGTTTGGGCTTTTGTAACAGGAAAAAAAAGGATTCATAGATGGGTACAAATCATACAAATATTGGATCATCCTTGCAGAAGATGCAGTGAGCGTGGGCCTGTGTTTGATTCCATATGACTGTTCTCATGTTCTTTCCTGAGGCATCTCTCCTGGATTGAGTTACTGTATTTGACAGACCAGATGATTTCTTCTGGTCTTAAAATTTCACGGGTATGTTCAACTGGTGCAAGTGAGAGACAGCACAGCCTGTGTCACAGGGGGGTTGAGGCATCCTGGATAATTATAAAATAAATAAATGCAGTGTTGGTAGAAGTGCATGGAGTGAAACTGCTGCTGGGAATGGGATGGAGGTGGTGCCCGGCATTTCTTAGCACTTGAAAAAGCGCAGGGAGCTGGGAGGGAGCTCGAGCCCAGTCTGGGAAAGCATCTCTGGAGCAGCACTGACCTGCCAGACAGTGAGCATCCAACCACCCTCCTCTGGCTTATGTGCCAGCAGTGAGGCTCAGGGCACAATAACAGCACCTGGTGTATTGTTCCTCATGGGCTTTTGCATTTCCAAGGGAGCCACACTGTTTTGGGTAGGAAATGGGAACTTGTCTGTGTGTTATCTGACAGCTCCTTGACAGAGTCAGAATTCTTACTTGGTGGCAAGTATTTTTCATAACAAATGGGGAAAACCCCTGAATTTTGAAATTTGCAGTGGAATAGAATCACAGAATGGTTTGGGATGGGAGGGAGCTTACAGACCATCTCATTCCACCCCCTGCCATGGGCAGGGACACGTTCCACTAGACCAGGTTGCTCCAAGCCTCAACCTGGCCTTGAACACTTTGAGAGATGGGGTAGCCACGGCTTCTCTGGGCAGAATAACCATTTATTTGACCATATAATGTTATTTCAGAGTTGTTTAATACACCATTAGGATAGGGTGTGTCTAATACATAAATGCTGAGGGTTTTATAGAAATGCTAAGTTTAAGGTGAGAAGGTGCATTTTGCTTTCTGACAGTACTTCCTTCTGGTGTCTGGGCCTGAGCTCTCCAATCTCCACCAGCTACAGATGGTTTTATGTGGCAGTAGCTCTGCAGCCCTCGACATCAGGAGTCAAACCCCAAATCTGAACTGAAGGGTGTCAGAACTAACAATGGAGGAGCAGCACATGCCAACAACCTTCATGGCAGGTGCTACTGTAGGGCCAGGAGCAATTTTCTCTTCAGTCTAGAACAGATCACTCCCTCCCTTAGTGCTTTGCTTTATTATTATTGTGATTCTTTCTTCAGAGAAGTGGGTTTCAACCTGCAGCCAGAAAGTATTCCCAAAGTGCTATTTTACTATTTATTTTCATCTGACTTCCTATTACTGTGGCAACATGCACTTTGAATTTCATTAGTTTTATGCATTTAAGTTTCCTTTTTAAACCTTTATAAGGTCAGACCCTGCTTGGGTAAATCAACAATGTATTAAATTTGAGGTTCTGAGTAATACTTTTCCTTAAACAGCTGTAGATCACAGGTAGTGAGGGCATTAGGGCTTCTGCTTTTTCGAGAAATATTTGTGAGCATTACTGATAAGCACATGGACCAAATTATTTGGTAATTAGATAAGTATCTTCCTCCATCACAGATTCATTCTTGTGCGCTTGTGATCCATCAGCAGCACATTACAGGGTGCCTGCCCTGAAACCACATGGGAGGAGGGTGTGCAGGCTGTCGTGCTGTGCACTGCAGCACAACAGCTCAAAGCTCTTGCAGCTGGAGCTGCTCCAGAGCTCCTTGGGATGGCCAGGAGCATCCCTCAGCATTGTGGGGTGCTGAGCATCCCACACAGGCTATGGGACTGTGGGACTGCTGCAGAACCAGCAGTGGGTGTGATGCCAGCCTCAGTGTTGCTCCTTGTAAGTAGCTCTGGCTTCACAGGGAGGTTTCATCACCCTGTCCTGGTGACCGGAGTCATCCCAGCTGGCTTTTTTTGCCCAGCCAAGACTCACATCACCCAGAAGAGAGTTCAGCTGGGGGCAACCAGCCCACAAAATCCCTGTTGTCTGTGTTTGCCACTTCAGTGCTGATTACTAAAGGGTAGCCAATGTGCTGCTCTCTCTGGATTTCCCACTGCTGTGGCCCCTGGGAAACAAGCCCTTAGCTGCTTTCACCTGTGACTTGCATGGTTTTGCCTGACAGGTGAGGAAGTACAAGTAGTTCTCCTGCCTCCATTAGGCTTCTGGAGGGGTTTTCCATTAATAAATAGGCTTTTTGCAGCCTCTGGTTTCACAGCCACTCGTGAAAGTAGGCCGTGAGAAGCTGCTTTAGCGCGTGTTGGCCGCGTCCCTGCAGAAAGGGCCCTGCAGGCTGCAAAGCAGAGTCACGGCTGCCTCTTCCAGTGAGTTTGTGCTGAGGTTTGTGCTGGAGAAGTGCTGGGAGCCCTGGCTGGCAGGAAGTTGAGCTTCTCAAACTTCTCACGCACGTTTTTACGTGCAACTTTCTGACTAAAGTTCAACTCAGAATACACCGAATAATTCAATTGCATCTCTGCCTCTGGGTTATATAAGAGAAAGCTGAAATCGCGCCTTGTTTCGTAAGGTAACATGTATCCTTCTGCTGATCTGAGCAATTTCCCTGGTTTGCAGAGGGGTTTTGCTATGCCTTCTTGGCTGAGCTGGGATTTTGAGGGGGAGAGGGTGCTGTAGCAGTTTTCTACATTGACTGGCATACAAATGTTTGAAACCTGGGCTCATTATGTGTGTTTTGATGGTGTTTCAGCACGCTGAGGAGACCGGAGCAGCTGGACCAGGCCGCGGGCCAGCGGTCAGCATCGCCCTCCCTCGCACAGACTGCACCCAGCTCCCAGAGCCCCCGGGAGATGAGGGGCCGGGGCCAGCCTGCACCGGCGGCAGAGGGGCCGCGGAGGACGCTGCAGGTGGACGCCAGGAGCCAGGGCTCGGGGAGGTCTCCCTCGGTGTCACCGGACCGGGGCAGCACCCCTACCTCTCCCTACTCCGTCCCGCAGATTGCCCCCCTCCCCAGCAGCACCCTCTGCCCCATCTGCAAGACGACAGAGCTCACCTCCTCCCCCGGCCAGCCTAACTTCAATGCCTGCACTCAGTGTCACAGCAAGGTCTGCAACCAGTGTGGCTTCAACCCCAACCCGCACCTCACCCAGGTAATGCCTCCTCTTCCTCACGCAACCCTCCTGCCTGCTTCGGCTCGGTTTTTGCTTTCTCCAGGCACAGAAGTTGCACCTTTGCTTTTGACAGTTGCAAAGCATTGACCAGGAGCAAGGGTTCTGCTGGTAATAAGGGAATAATTGTGATAATGTGAGCTTTGATGAGATGGGGGAGATAAATTACTTGAAGGGGATTGGTAGATTACCAGGGCTCAGCCTCTGTTGGGAAGCCAAAACATTTAGCTGAATTCTCCATTCTCAAAACTGTCCCAGAGTCAAAGGACTCGACAGCAAGGAGGGGAGCAGGGGGGCTGCTGGGCCGCTGAGGGGTGGAGTGTCTCAGCCCCTGACTCACAGCAGCTTCTGGTGCGTTCCGCAGCGTCACGCTGGGCGCAGGGAGGGAAGCGCCAGGAGTCGTGCACAACACGCGGCACTGCTGGGGGAGAAGCGTTCCGTGGGATGTGTGAAATGGATGCGCAGGGCTCCGGGGGCGGATCCGGCAGCGGTGCCGGAGGTGGGTGCTGGGGCTGGCTGAGGTGAGGGGCTCCCTGTGCCAATCTCTCAGGTCACAGATCTCCACACAGGGTGGGAAGTGATTGGATGGTTTTTTCAGCTGTTAAGAGCCAAATCATAGGGGTTTCTGATCTTAAAACAGAAACTTAAAGCCGCACTTTGGAAAGCAACTGTGCCACTCTAGTGCTTGATAAGACAGGATTTAGGCACTGAAGCCTCCTGGATACCCAGGATTTACTGCCAGTAGCCATTTTGTGGTAAGCATGCAATGCTTGCTCCTGACACTAGACACAGCAGTGTCTAATCATCATTGTTTGAGGAACTCCTGCCTTCCAGACCTTTATCCTGAGGGAAGAAATCATGGAGCTATGGAATGGTTTGGGTTGGAAGAGGCCTTGAAGATCACATAGTTCCAGCCTCCTCCCATGAGCAGGGATACCTTCCACTAGACCAGGTTGCTCCAAGCTCCATCCAGCCTGGCATTGGACACTTCCAGGGATGTGACATTCGCAGCTTCCCTGGGCTACCTTTTCCAGTGCCTCACTACGCTGATAGTAAAGAATTTTTTCCTTTTATCTAGTCTAAACATACGCTTTTTAAATTTGAACCCCTTCCCCCCTGTCCTTATGAAGGAGATACTCCTGCTATAGTGTTGCATAATTAGCTGTTTCCTGATACTACTTCACAGGTATTTAGCCCTCCAAATAAGGTCTCAGATCTTAATAAAGAGCCCTGAGGTCGAAATTCAGGCAAAGAAATGCCATGGGCCACTTTTCTGTTTTGTTTGTAAGTTTCATTTTTAATTAGATTTGCCAAACATTAATTTGGTGTCCAAGCATTGCCTTGAAAGTTGTCCAGTTACTCTGAACAGTATCAGTTAACAAGGAAATAACAAAATAAAAATGCAACAGTTTCTCTGTTTCTGGTCCTGTCTCTTCTGCTTTGCCTCAAGAGCTTATCCACAGTGGGCTCTACCCCGAGTCTCTCTTGCAGATACCAATGTTAAAATATATCTGGGCACAGAGACTTTGCTTAGCAGCTCTAGGCCATTTTGCTCTTGGCATCTCTAGGTCTCTGTGCCCTCAGAAATGTGTTTGACTGCAGAGCATTTTTAAACATCAAATCAAAAAAAAATTGGACCTGAAGTGGAAAAAGATGTTGGTTTTTTTGTCTGTCCTGAGTTTAATATGCATTTCAGCAGCAAGCAACCTTATGACTTGTAAGTAGGTCGTTGTGGGAGCTGGGGGATGAAAACAGTTGTCCAAGAGAAGTGTTTGCAGCTCATGTTGGCAGCCCATGTGATGGGCTGGCTGGGGGAGCAGCAGTGGTTGCTGCCTTGTTGGAAGTGTGACTCATTTTCCTCAACATCATTCCTTGTGTTGCTATTCCAGAGTCACACAGAGAGGTGCCTGAAGCATCCTGGTGCTGTTACTGAGGGGTAGTGGAGGCTGCTGGAAGGGTACTTTCTATCTTGATGGTGGGAGCTGAGTTGGGAAGGATCTCTGGAGGTTACCTGTTCCAACCTCTGCTCAAAGCAGCAAGCAGGGGAGGGATCTCCAGGCTGTACCCCATCGGGTCCTGGAACCTTCCAAGGGTGGACATGCTGGGCCCAGCTGCTCCACTGCCTCCCCTCACGGGGAAAACATCCACACAGTCTGGTCCCTGCAACCCAGCAGGTGCTGCAGGGTGGCTACACAGCATTGCACATGAGGTGTTGTGTTCTCTATTTGCATTTCCTTATGAATGTACTTTCGTGTGTATAGTTGATACTGCCACTTTGTGCTGCAGTAGATAGGAATTTGTGACTTCTTTCTGCTTTCAAGGCTCTGTAGCAGGATTAAACAATCAAAAATTCCACATTTTCTAAGAAAATCAAACCCAAGAAAACCAAAATTGTGCTTTGCTTGGTACATCCTCTGCTGTGCTATCTGTGGAACTGCCAGAAACCACTGGCATGGTGAGGTAGGAGCTGCAGGGCTGGTTTGGCATAATGATCTCTCAAACTGTTTTGAGAGCTGGGGGATAAATCTTGTATAAACACTTTGTTTTCATTAGTCTTTTACTTGCATGTATCTATCCATAGCACAAAACAGCTTTTTGTAATGTATATTTAAAGATAATAATGGACTTAGTGTGTGACCTGTAGTCCATCAAGCCCTATCTTGCCACATTCAAATCCAAGAACAGATTTTTCGGAAGAGGGCTGACTGCACCGCCTTCACTTTGTACTTTGGTAATACCTTCTCCTCAGAAGCACATAATTCCCTTTGAAATACTGTTTTTTCTTTGGCTGTTATGTTATTCCTTTTTGTTTGGCTTGATGGTCATTTTATCTTAAAAGCAAGTCATGAATTTCTGTGCTGACGAAGCAATTAGCTTCTGTGGCATCTTGAGTTGATCGCTTGCTGAGAAAAACAAAATCTCTTTTTGGGTTTTATTTCACTATCTGTTTATTCCTTTGAGCAGCAGTTTGTTCTTGTTTCACAGGACTGGGCAAACAGAAGTTCCTCTCTGCTGCTGGTGTCACTCATATTTTACATGTAGATAATTATATTGTTCCCTCTGTTCATCCCGTGCCCTGAAATAGCTGCTGTCATGGTTTTCAATTTGGTCGTGTGCTGGCTGCTTTCCTTTTTCATTCACTTATTCCTGAAGGTCAGTGGTCTTGACATAGACAGTTATTTTAAGCAAGGAAAGGGAATTATCAAGCAGGGAGCAATGGTGGCACCATTAAAGACAACAAGTTTTGAAATAACGTGCTAAAATCTAGCAGTTTATTTACAGTCCTGTGCAGGAAATAGGTTTGTGAATGGAGATGTGTTATTTTTAGTGCAACATTGCAGCTTGCACACTCTAGTGTGATTTTTAATTTCTCATTAAAACTTTTTTTCTACTTTTCCTCTGTGTTGTCTCTGAGGGTTTTTGGACAGCTTGTTCTGCAGGACCATACCAGTGATGCTGTCATCTCCTCCAGGGGGAATAGCTCAGTTTCAAACCAGTACAATGGGTTTAGAAAAGCCTCTTTTTATACATCTTTCACTTTGTTCTGCCGCTCCTGTGGCTTTCGCCTGACTGATCCAGCAGCATGTTCATCTGATTGGATTTGCTCTGTTTGGTATCATAAGGAGTAACCTGCAGGCATCCTTTCTGCTTCTCTGGGGTTTTGAAGTGCTGCTGCACATTGCTAATTTGATAAATTAATTTCTTCTTCAGTCTTCTCTTAAAATTTGTTGGGTTTCTTTTAATTTGTTTTCTCACGATCCTAAGTGCTAAACCAAAAACACGAGGAACTTGAGTTTGATTTTAATCAAGAGCAGCAGCACAGCATTAAAACATGTACTTTAGTTAGAGCTGAAATGAAACTCAAAATGCCTGGCTGCCTAATAGGTCTGCTTGGAACCACTTGGGATTATAGGAAACCTTTCTTGTCTGCCTTACATTTCTATTGTGCCTTTTTCAATTGGAAGTAGTGTTTATTAGAGGCAGTTTCATAAATATTCAGATGCACCTCCCTGAATAAAAGGAACATGTTTATACATGTGTGTTCTTTACCAAATTACTTTCCTTTTGAAGGCCCTGCTTTTGTCCCTGAACTGTTTTGATTTTATTTGCTGTGTTCATGGCCTTATTTATGACTTATAATTGTTAAACTTCAGTTCTGCCCCACGTTTTTAGCTTCACTTAGGGAGATTGAAGAGGTTCTTTGTACTTTTTATGCTATGAATATAATGAATTATGAAATATTTAAAATATTTGAGAGCAAATCTGTTCCCTGCATGCTGTGTGCCATGTAAGCTCATCACAAACCTTTGATCATGGACCTTCAGCAAGTGAAACGTAAAAAGTCTCAAGGAGAATTAAAAACTTGCTGGTTGGTTTCCCAACAGTGGTCAGGGTTGTTTGATAGGAGAAGAAAATTCTCAGTGCCTCTTGAGTTATCTGTAGCTAGATGAGGTAGCCACAAAAATAATTTAAAGTTTTTAAGTAAATGTTTAAATTGTATTAATGGAAAATAGACCATCAGCTGTGAGGAGATGAGACTGAAATAATGTAAACATTGTGTAGGGCTGTGTTTATCCTGTCATAACCTCACAGCAGGTGGTTTTCTGCTCAGTAGTATAAGAAAATTTGGGTAAAGTGGAAAAGAGAAGTTGGGGGAAGCTGAGGGGTGACACCACGCAGAGCATCTGTGGTGGGAGGAATGGAGCTTGTTGGCACTGGAGGAATGTCTGTGGTCCAAAACCTTTTCCAACCTGGCTGTACTGTCAAGAGTGGTGCCTGCCCACAGCATCACTTCAGTCATTTAGCAAATGACTGAAAAAAACCTCAAATATTGAAATTGGGAAACTGTTCATACACTGCTTTCAAAGGACCCCATTTCTCATTTGGTTCATTGTCCCAATTTTACACATAGCACCATGATGGTGTCCAATTTTCAATAAAACCCAGCATATTTTTGAGTTAGGGGCCCAATCTAACTTATTTACTCTGCTGGAGGCTTTGGCTTGACTAGTGATCACTGGTTCAGAAACCCTGCAAGGCAAGGGCTGTGTTTAGCATGCCAGGGGGGTTATTAGTTCTGCATTAAACCAATGGCTGTTATTAATGGTAGTGAATCCCCATCTCTTCCTCTCATCCATCTCCTTTCCTGCCTGTCATTTATTCAACATCCAAACATTCACAGGTCTCTGATGCTGTGCAAGTGTGGGTAGAATCCCTGTTGGCATCAGTGCTTTCACCCAGGGCTGAGCACTGAAGGACTGGATGAAAACAGGGATCTACTTCCTGACAGATAATTAAACATCAGTTTTGTGAGAAATTTGATCTCCCTTGTTTTCTCCCTGCCTTTTCAAGCAAGCAAAGTGTTCTTCACCTCTTTGGATCTTTATTGAGAAGCCATGGGCCCATGCTGGCATAACATTTCCTAAATTTCTACATTTCCTCTGGGTGCATCAACTCCATGTTGGATGTAGCTCTTTGCAGTGGGAGGGATGGCAGAGGATAAGCTGTGGCAGTGATATTACATTTACACAGTCTCTTCTCTAGCTGAACAAGGCAAAGCCGACAAGGTTTTCTCCTGCCCTTGGGACCTCAACAAATGTTTGTTTTCCTGGCCATGAAGCACCTCCAGCCTCAGCCATTGGCACATGTGTGGTCCTGCATCTCCTGCCTGTCCTGCACCTGTATTATTGTGCTCATGGATAAACACATGGCTCTGTTTAGAGGTTATAGTTCCCTCTCATTTTAAAGAATAGGTGTTGGGTCTGAAAAATAAATGTTTCTCTGGTCTGGCATCCCTTGGGGCATTTCACACTGGTGTCATGTTTGTGGTATCTCTGGGTAGCTGGGGAGGTGGGGCTGGCTCTGTCAGCAGTTGTCCTTCCTTGTGTGCACCTTTCAGCAAGTTCAGAGGTGTGTTTGTTTTTTCTTCCTGTGATCAGGATAAACCCCTGGACACCCTTGGGCAAGCAGTGTTTTTGTTCTGCTGTGGTGTTAGACAGCTTTTTGTGTGTGTACATGGTAGGTTGTACCCTATTTTCAGCCAGACCCCTGTGTTGCTGAGTCAAGTTGCCCATTTTAGAATGATTTGTCTTTTGAGATCATCCTCCTTCACCATATAGCTGTAAAAATAAATCTGTCGTTGGCATTACGTTGCAGATCTGGGAGAAATTTTCCATTGGATCCTGCTGTGCAATCGGAGTGAGATGAGTGTTTTATTCCAGTTTTTTCTTTGTTTTTAGCAGAGCTTCAGCCAGCAGTGACCTGCATGGACAGTGGGTGATGCTGTTTGCAGGAGCTGGGGCTTGGCATGCCTGCTACCTTCTCCTAAGGATACAGCAATTTGGGCTGCAGCTGCCTGGGCAGGGATGCTTGGCCTCATCTGCTGCCACAGGGCTGCTGCATCCCAGTGTCTGAGGTCAGCAGCTGCCCCATGGGCAGGTGGGACCAGTGCTTTCTGCCCTACAGCTCTCCTCAAGAGAACCCTGGGCACTAAAAATCTGCTCTTTGTGGCTGCAGTGAACATTCTGTGGATTTTTTTATGGTGAGAAAATATTGCTAGGAACATGGGATTTATCGCTCTGAACTAACAGGTTGTATGTGTATGCATATTTGCCAAGTTTTAGCCCTTCCTCACCGTTGCCCTTCACCTCTTAATCTCTTTAAATCTACACCAGGTGTTCCATCCTGTATCTGCAGCATTGCAGTGAAGGATGTGTCTGTTATCCCTTGATGGACTTTAATTTTTTAATGGGGTGATTAACACTGAATGAAACAACTCATATGGAGCTGGAGAGTACCACACTTGCTCTTGCTGAGCCTTTCTACTTAGAAATGGCTTATTTGCCTTTTTTGGCCCCTGCTGCAGCCCGAGCAGGAGCTTCTCCCAGTCATCCACAATGACGTGCGACTCATCTGTTTGACAGATCACAATTTAAGTTAGAGCCCATGAAAAGAAAAAGCTCATGAGTAATTCTGGCTGTTTCTCCCAATGTGCTGCCTTTTGCTGTGCTCTGCGTGGATGATTCAAATAATGCAAAATTCGCTAGCAGAAAATGTCAAAGAAGATCTCGGCTAAACGGTTGCTGGTGGCTGAGGGGGCTGGTGTTGCTCAGGGTGGGTCCTCTCCGCTGGCGGCTGGTTCGGCTGAGCCGCGGCTGCGGGGACACAGCAGCGGCTGTGGTGACATGGTAAATTGTTCGGAGGGCACGGGAGAGCGTGGCTCCCCGCAGGCTGGAGCGATGCTGCGGTGCAGAGGGGTAATTAAAACAGCTGCGAGTGAAGAGGACTCCTCCCGAGGGATGGGAAGCGGCCTCCTTTCCGCTCGGCGTCTTCTGCCGCTCGCTGAATGCCGAGCCCGGCGAGCCGCACGGGCTGAGCCGCCGCCGCCCCGCGCCCTCCTTCCCTCGCTACATTAAGTTACAACAAGCTGTTTGCTTGCATGAGACATGGTTTTCCGCTGGCTTTCAGCTCCCAGATCAGTTCATCATTAAAAAGAAAAGCCAGCTGAGGATCGGAAGCGGCTGTCAAGCTTTCCATAGTGGAGCAAGGATACCGAGTCAGCGGCTCCCTGTCCCTTTGAGAGCTTTGCTGTGGCGGCTGCTTGCTTTCCCTCCCTCCCCCTGAACATCCCCGGGCAGAGGGATAAGATCCCTTACAGCCCGTGGTGGTGGATGGGGATATTTTGCCCACACGGGTGCTGCTCCAGGTTTTCCTACCGGTCGAGTGTGTGAAATCGCTCAGTGTTTGAGTGTCCGTCAGCTCCCGCTTGCTGCCCACGCCGCAGCCCCAGAGCAGGAGCTGCGCAGGGCTGTACAGCCTCGCCTGTGCGCCCTGCTTTGTGATGTGTGTTTGCTGCCGGAACGCTGCGCTGCCTCGGGGAGCGCTTGGGAGGAAACTTCAAGAGCTTTCAGTGCTTTGATGGGGATTGAGTTAATCCTAGCTGAATTCATTCCTATTTACGGTCGTCCTACAAGCTGCAGAGAGCGGGGTGGTTGTAATGGAGGGCGTCAGACACTTCAGCACCCACTCTGCACCCACCCCTATGGGGCTGTCCCAGGGCTGCATCTTTGGTGCAGCAAGGGGTGCCCGGTGGGACAACCTGAGCGCAGGAGGAGATGTTGTGACATGGCTCTTTCCATCTTGAATGATAGTGACATACAAGGTCTGTCTGGTCCTTAAAGACTGAGGTGGTGGCATCTTGTCAGTGTCTCTTGTAACCTGAATTTAGCTGATCACCAGTGCTATTTTTAGAGCTGTGTGGGCTCCCACCACAATGAACCACTTTGCTTCTTCCTGCCCCTGTCTCTTTGCCATGGTCACATTTAGATGCTAAAAAGGGATTTACATAGTGTGTGGACTGAAAAGCTTCAGAGATTTCTGAAAGCAGTCCTGTGTGTGCAGTGAGGTGTTTGTGGAACAGCAGTTCATGCCTGCAGAGGTATTTCTCACCATCTTAATTCAAGCCTTGCTCCCAGACCTCACCCTCCTGCCATACCCAGCTTTTCTCAGAGACATGATATGCAGCCGTGCTCCTGGACAGCTCAGATCTGAGGGGTATGGTGCTGATTGACTATGAAAATTGACTGTTTTAACTCTGATTTAAATGGTGTTTTATCTCAGCTACCAACATTTTGATCAAGGACAGCCGAAGGGGGGATATTTCCATTCTGGAGTCAGTTTATGTTGTAAATAGACTGTGCCGGTGGCATGGCTTTCTGCTTTGAGTAAATCAAAGCCAAATTGTTAGAATGGCTCTGGAAATCCAGGGAGCAAAATGTGATCTTAATAGAATGGGAGTAGACTATGCAGCAGACTGGTGAGATTAAAGGTTTGTCAGAAGGAGTTAAGGTATGTATGTAATGCAGCACTACACCAGCTAGAAGTTGTTTTTGAAGACTGAACAAGTGTGTCCCTCCCCTTCCTCTCTTCCTCCCTGCCCTGCCCACTTTGTTGCCCATCTCCTGTATCTTAATCGAGCCCAGCTGTTTGTGCAGCAGCATTGCAAAGAACCTTCAGGATGAGAAGTTTTTACATTGACTTTTTGTTCCCTCCCCAGCTCCTTTGCCACCCCCTTGCTATGTCCAAGCTGAGGGGGCAGACTGGCCAGACCCTCAAGTTGGAGACCTCCATGGAAGAACGAGACCTGAGCAGCGGGCAGGAGAGCTGTGCCCACCAGTCTTCTAGAGAGGAAGTTCTGGTGCCCTCCTACCTCCAGCTGCCCTCTCCCCTTTCTGATGAGCACAACACAGGATTCCCATTAGACGGAAGCAGAAGCACAAACACTCGGGCTCATCTGTTCAGCAAAGCCTAGATTATTCTGAATCATCCAGCGTCCTTATCAGAGCGCTCCAGCCGGCGCTTGCATCAGTCACAGCGCGGGCTGCCGGAGTCGGAGGCAGTGCTCTGCCTGTTATAATTGCCACAAGCCAGCAGCTATTTGAAGCCCTGTCCCCAAAGAGCAAACGAGCTTGTCACTGCTTGTAGCTCAGCTTTGCAGGATCAGCAAGCGTTCCCCATTAAAAACCTGCTAAGGACCCAAACATATAGGGCTGCCTGGTAGTGCAGCAGCCAGCTGGGTGGGATGGAATGGGGCACTGCTGGGCTTGGACCTAGGAGTGGGAGCTCCCCTTGGGATTTTAGTTTTGGGGTTTTTTCCCCTCTAATTGCAGAATACCCTAGAAGCTGTAAAGGGCATGTCCCTGTGACTCCTTGAATATGAGGTTCCTCCAAAAACAGCTTTGTCATGGCACTGAACTGCTCACTGGTTCTGTTCAGACCTTCCTGTTCTCTCAGGCATACCATGTTGCCCTTCCTACCCACAAGACATCCCATGCCTGTCCTGATCTCGTGGAAGGCACTGCTTGCTGCCCTTTCCTCCTGAGAACCTCTGTTCTCAGTATGATGCACACTAGATAAAATACCCGGTCTAGTGGAGAGGTTTGGCTAAAAACTAGTGGCCTGTGTTAAAATTACTCTAGGGACCTGAGAAAGGGTTGAATTACCTGTATTTCTGGATTCCTCTGAAATAAGGAGCATACTTACTGTAGGAGAGGCCTGTCCTTGGGTTCACCTGCCTCTGTTTTGCCCACATACTCTATGTATTGCAAAACCTTTCAAGCTTTGAGAAAAGCAAATACTCTCAGTATTTGACAGAGCACAGTATGTTAGTGCAAGACCAACAGTTCTGGGATCCGTCCCAAAAGGTGAAGCCCAGTTAAAGTGAGCCCTTGTACCCTTGTACACCATGCATGGTGCTGTCATCTTCTCCTCAGCAACCTGCTCAAGGGACCTTTGGCAGATTGGAACATGAATCCTGATTCTTCTTGGAGTACCAAGTCAGTATGGAGATGCTGGGCCAGGCCAGCTAATGCCCTGAAATTTATTTTTACACACTCTACCTTATGTTGTGACCTGCCATATTAATTTTCCAGCTGATATGATTGTGGCTTTCAAATTGGAGAGTGCTTTGAGAACTATCCCCAAACAGGCATGCTGCTGCTGCCATCTGTCTTTAAGCTGCTTCTGGGATCCCACTACTTGCTCTCAGCAGACAATTGTTACTGCTTTATTGAATTAGGAAAAAAAAAAAAATCCAGCAACTTCTGAAATACTATTTTCCATAACTAATTCCAGGTGCTAAATCCCTTTTGAAACCAGGGGGAGATGTTGGAATAATAATGCTTTATGCAGATCCTGGGTGTAAAGTTTTTGCAGTTCTGCCCAAAAAAGTCTCATGATCTGATGGTTTTGAATGACATGTCATTTGGAGAGCTCTGAAGAGCTCCACTGCACTGAGGGATCTCCAACCAAGAGCCAAAATTGGGCAATGTCACTCTTACAGTAAAACTGAAAGCTTCAGTGCCCTTCCTAATGATTTTGGCCAGCTCAAGCTCTTACCCCAATCACCCTTCTTCTCCATCCAATGCCTCTTCCTGTGTCTTCCAGCTGCAGGCACTTGTCCAGTGCCATCCAGCCTGCATCCTAGTGGGAAGCAAATACCTTGGCATGGCAAGACCCTTGCCCTGTGGGAGTAGGTCACTGTGCACCAAAGAGCAGCATCCCCATGGAGCGCATGCTGTGCCGCATCCCAACGCCTGCTGCACCCCGTGCTTCAGACCTGCTCCTCCTTTTCTTTCTCTGCAGTGTGCCAGGAGTCAGCCCACGCCAACAGACAAGGCTGTGGGCAGATGAAAGCTTATGGGAAGGTGGTGTTTATTTGGATATCAAATGTTTTTCCCTCCTGGTGCGTGGATCCTGCTGCTTCCCCCTTGCTGGCCAATCCATGCCTTCTCTGCCTGGTTTGAGGCAGCTTGGGGCTGATTGCTTGCAGTCAGCGTGGCTCCCACCGTTCAGATGGATATTTTGATGCATGATACTTGAAAATCAGAGGCAAGATTTCTCCAGCTGAACCCCTGAAAGTGGGGGGAGCTGTGGTCACTGCTGCTATCTCACCTACAAAAAATGTGCCCTGTAGGTCATCATGTCAGTCCTGTGGCTGGTGATTACACACGAGTCACCGGGCTTTACAGCCAGGGCATAACAACAAGTTTTAGTGTTTCTCTTCAGAAGTGGTTTCTGATTGGCATTGGAGCAAATCAAAGTAGGGTGAAATCAGCTTGAACTGTGCAGTTTGCTCCTCTGTAGTCTTCTTGCTGTCTGGATGGACATGGAGCACTGCAGCTGGCACTGCCTATGTGCTGCTTGTTTGAGATCTTTCAAAGGAAAGCCAAGAAGCCCTAGAAGAGCATTTGCTTCTGCAATATTTTTGGTGTTTTACCTGAGCGATTTATATTGGAATGCTTTTCTTTTTTGTAGCAATTTCTAGTCTTGCAGTTGAGGACTTGACCCTTTAATTGAGCTGAACTAAACTGGCTTTTGTTGTAAGGTTGCCCAGGGTTTTGAGTTGTGCTGAGGTGTCCTAAGCAGGTTACTCTATGGTAATTCTGTGGGCCCCCATTCAAGGAGGCTGCAGAAAGCTCCTGAATGGGGTCACTTCAAATTTTGGATTGAATTGTGACAGAAAAGACAATATTTCAAGTAGCAGGATTATTTTTCATTAAGAGTTTATTCACCTTTCTGGTGTATTGGTTTAGATCTCCACGGCAATGATGACTTCAGCTCAGCAAGCAAAACATCATAGACTAGAATCCCAAAATGGTTGGGTTGGAAGGGACCCTAAAGCTCATCTCATTCCAGTTTTTGCTATGGGCAGGGATACCTTCCACTAAACCAGGTAATTCCAAGCTCCATCCAACTGGGCTTTGAACATGTCCAGGGATGGGAAGTTCACAACTTCCCCGGTCATCCTATTTCAGTGCCTCAGCACCCTCACAGTAATTAATTTCTTCCCAATATCCTCTCTATTTCTGCCCTCTTGTCAGTGTGAAGCTGTTCTCTGTTTTTCTGTCACTCTGTGTCCTTGTAAAAGGTCCCTCTCTAGCTCTCTTGTAGCCTCTTCAGGTACTAGAAGGGGCTCTAAGGGCTCCCTAGAGTCTTCTCTTTCTAGGCTGAACAACTCCAACTCTCCTAAAATCATGATTTGAATGACCAATTTTAATCTTGCTTTGCAACTAGCTTTGATTTTTTTTTGATGACAGGGTGATTGCTCTTGTAGACTGGCTGTCAGGGAAGAAGCCCCTTCTTCAAGGCTAAATAATAGCTATAAAAACCCAATTAAAAGTGATGTGGATTTACAGGTATCTGTGCAAACTGTTTGTAGATTCTTGTGTAAATTTTATTTAGTAGATGATTACTTATGTCATTATGCCAGGGGTATTTGGATGTCCAGGTATATTAGGACTGGGATAAGAGTTCCAACACAAAAAAACTCTTCTAATTTATTTAAAATAGGTTGCTGGTGACCGGACAAGCTATTTCTGGGAAGGGGTGCCCAGGCTGGAGGAAGTCTACCCAGTGCCTCTCCTCTGCTTCTCAGAGAGTCATAGAGAGGCTCAAGGTTTGTGGTAGGGCCCTGAGCCCCGTGGGGAAGCCTGTTGCATTTGTCTGGGGTCACTGGAGCCAGGAGCTGGTGCCTGCCTCTCTGCCTGGTTTGTTTCCCCTCTGCCCTGGGAAGGGAGCTGCCTGGGATGGCTTTGTCATGGCTTTAGGATTGACCCTCCTTCTGGACTCCTTCCAGGTTGCCTTCTCAGGTCTCTCCTATCCAAGCATGGTAAGTTCTGGCTGGATGGGGCCTTTCCTCCCCCTGGCAGTGCTCCCTCCCTTGGCTCTTCCCTGGCACCCTGAGTGTTGTCCCCTGTGGCATGCCCTGTGGGCCTCCATCCTCCAGCACTGCATCCTCACTGCAGCTCTTCAGCTCATCACCATCACCTGATGCAATTCCTGGGAAAACCAGTACAACCCAGGAAGGGCTGTATGGGACACCCAGCCGTGTCCAGACCATGAACAGGAGGGGGGTGTGTGCTGTGCCTGTCTCCTCCAAGGTGCACGCCCATACTTTGTGCCTATTTTATTTTCAATAATTGCATCCTCTCAGCAACACAGTAACCCAGATGAAGGTCTGGGCTGTCCAAAGGGTTTTGTGGAAGATCAAACCTGCCCTGGGCACCCTATTGCTCCTTTGGCCAGCATTTAGTACCCAGAAGGGTGTCTTGGGATCATGGCATCTGCTTACATTTCTTTTGCTGCAGCCATAGATTTGTGTTTCACAGATTGTGTGGCTAGCTGGATTATAAATTATTCATGACAGGCAACTTATCGTGTTTATCTGGAATAATTGAGCAATTAAGTCTGTTTAGGTATGTAAAAAGATTGTGCAGTGGCTTGTCTATCTTCAGGCCCTAAATTCTGCAAAAGCATTTGTTACATATTTAATCCAGAATAACAACAACAAGAAAAAAAGAAAGGCAGAAGATACACTCTGCTTTGATGCACCGATCCACTATGATGTGTTCATTCACACAAGTTTTTCATTCCAGTGGCTTCACTCGTGAATACACACTAGCCCAGAATAAATTAGACTTAACTTGGCTCCTTCAGTCTGGAGAAGGTGTGAGGCCATAACATCAAGTCTGCAACCCTGTCTCTGAAAACACTTTGGGCTGTTTATGCCAGCACCAGAATTGTTTTTAGTGTTTAAAACCTTCCATCCTAGACACGTGGGTCAGAGGATCACGCTCCTCTCTGCCCTCATCACTGCTGTGCTATACTCAGATGTTGATGCTGCCAAGGTAGTGCAAAGTTTGGGGGTGAAAGGACCTTTAAATATTCAAGAGTGTTTAGTTTAGTCCCTGAGCTACAGCCATTATCTCCCCTTGCTGTAGTTGTCCAGGAGGATTCCCAAAGGAGCTGGAAGCTCATGAGCAAGGCTACAACAGGGACCACTCAGAGCTGAATAAATGTGAGCCGTGCAGTAAATGGATGATTTTATTCTGTGTTACTAATAGGAAACTGGGCTGCTTTTAAATTGATCTATTTACTGGAGCAGCCTGTACTCTTCATAGCATTATAGCTGTGAATTGCATCGCTGCTGCACATGACACCCCGAGGAGCCCCGTGGCCTCGTGTATTCCTCTTCTTTGGGCAGGAGGTACCAGGGAATGGAAAGTTTTGAGCTCCTCTGCTCCATGCTATTTTAGTTCTGCAGGAGACAATGAGTGAGCAGGACCGGAGGCTCCTGTTACTCAGGACGTCCGTCCTTCGGCTGGCGGCAGGGCACGGGAGCAGCAGCAGAAAAAGGCAAAGCAAGCCATTAGGCTTTCCTTGGCCGAGAGGGCTCCCATGGAAGTCCCGCATTACGGAGCGAGAGGGA
Organism: Hypocryptadius cinnamomeus; assembly: GCA_013400635.1. Taxonomy (NCBI): domain Eukaryota; kingdom Metazoa; phylum Chordata; class Aves; order Passeriformes; family Zosteropidae; genus Hypocryptadius; species Hypocryptadius cinnamomeus. The sequence goes on from VYZP01026912.1 coordinate 143,341, forward strand.
CCTGGGGCTGCACTTAGAGCACCTCGGCGTGCAGAGCTCGGCAGGTTAAAGCCCGGGTGAGCTCTCTGCCCCGGCCCGGGGAACAGCATCCTCCCAGCACGTACAGACGTCCAAATCTTTCATGCACTCCTGCGGACGAGGAACAAAGGCTGTCTAAACAGGAGCTAGTGAGGCAGCAAATCGCACAAGAAACCTTCCCTAATGAACTGGAAGGACTTGTCCCTTTGCCTCGGGCGGCGGCACTGCTGGTTTGCTTAGCTAGGCAGCGCCTTGTTTGGCGGGGGACCCGCGCTCCGAGGGGAGCAGAGGAGCAGCGCTGGCTCTGGCGCTGGAAAGGTTTCCTTTGCCCATCTGCTCCTCTCTGCCAGCAAGGGCAAGCAGTGAAGGAGGGGATGCTCTCACTTCCTGAGGAGCTAGCCATGGGGGATGCTGCCGGGGAGCACCGTCCTGCCTATGACGGCGGATCGAGGTTAGTTGCAAAGCTGTTGGGCGTGCAGTTATTTCCTTTGATCGTGTGCTTCATCCCTGTGTCCGTGGTTGCGTGGTGCAGGGAAGGATGGACCGAGCAGCGAGGTGCAGGTGCTGGAGGTCGTCTTTGAAACTGCAGAGCCTCGTGGGGGTCAGTGCCTCCTGATGCCCTTTGGAGAGAGGAGACGTGCTCAAGTAGCCTGGGGTTGGTTCAGGGAGTGCTAACCAGAGAAAGGAAACTGTTTGAGAAGTGACTCATAGGATGAAATGGCACTGTCTTATTTCGCAGCTCGATTCTCTGGACAAACGCAGTTTCCCATCTGTTATTTGCCGAGAAGGAGATGAGTTTGGGGGTTGGTTCCTCTCACTCGCCAGCAAGCGAGCAAGTTGATTATTTTCTGGCAAGCATTAGCAGGATGATTACTGACGGCTCCGGTGGCTTCCCCTTCTGGGCAGGAGTGCCAAGGACTAGATTTTATTTATATTGAGATGTTTGAAGATGAAGATGAGCACAAGGTGGCCTTTTTGACAAGTGACTCGGTGCCTCTGACCAATTCACCTGTCAATTAAGTGCTGAAACACTCCTAATTGTACATTTTCTCTGGAGCCCTGGATTCTCCTCAAACTGCTTTAGATTTGGACCAGGAAGCCTCAGCCCACGCTGCCTGCATGTTTGCATCCACCTCCTCTCCACCTGGATGCAGGCGTGAATTCTGGTGATGTCTTGACATGCAGCCTGGCCCCTGGCACACAACAGCTCCTGCACCCTGGACTGCTCATGGTCCTCCCAAGGTCTCCTGGTGGTATCCGTGCCCCTCAGCTTGGACTCTGGCTGATACCCCACATCACAGCCTCCACGGGATCCTTTGCAGGCTCCTCTTGGCATTTGCATGTAGGCTGTGCACTGATCCAAACAACCAGGGCTGTTTTTCCTGCCCTCCACACACAAGCTCCATGGCAAACTGTCCCTGTGCTGCTGTAGGAGAACTCAGCAACAGGATCATGAAATGGTTTGGCTTGGAAGGGGCCTTCAAGACACCTTGCTCCAACCCCCTGCCATGAGCAGGAACACTTTCCACTAGAGAGGATTGCTCATGGCCCCATCCAACCTTTGCCTCAAACACTTCCAGAGAGAATTTAGTTTTGCTATAAAATAAACGTAAAACTTCAGAAAAAGGTAATATATTTGTCATGCACTCCATTAGCCAGTCTGGGATAGTGTAGGAAACCTGATCCACATGGTACCTTTTGTTTTTTCCGTGCATCAGCAGCTCCTCCAGGATTTGCTGAGCTTTCCCTGCTCTCCTGCAGCCATTCCCACCTCCTGCCTTCCCAGCAGTATCCCAGCTCCCCACAACTTGCTGTTCCCTCTGTTCTTTAGGCAAGGGCTGCCTTCTAGCACTGCCTCTTCCCTTGGATCAGGATATTGTTTAATTGCAGAGTGTGTATGTGGCTTTGGCAGAGCTCAATGTGACAGCGTAAAACACAAGACATGCCCCCCAGAGAGCCCCTCAGGAGTGGACCCGGGAGGCATGGATGGAAGGGACGTTTTGCTGACTGGCTGATTTTGTGAGACAACAGTTCTTCATGTGCAGGCAGAGCTGCTGAGCTGAAGACACTTAAGGACACTCTCAGGCAGGGCACTGGCAGCTCTTGGGAGAGGCCAGGCTGTTGCAGTGTTCCTGCAGGATAAGCCATGCAGCCATGAATGAAACCTGTCTCCATCCAGTCAGTGATCCTGCTGTTGAGCCTCTCTATTAGTCTGATTAGCACAGTACCTTCATTACCCAGTTCCAGCTGGGCTTATTTTTATACTCGTACTGGTGCCTGCAAAAGGCAGAGGGAGCTGTGACCGTGACCTTGGGGTGCATCTGCTGGAGGGTGGCTTCATCTGGGGAAGGGGCCCACTCGGGGCTCTTGGATTTGAAGAGCTGCTGCTGGAGGCACCCTGTGATGCTCTTCCCAAATATGGTTGGGGTTTTTTTCAGGATTTCAGTTTTGTAGAATTATTAAATACACGTGGTTTCGGCAACTCACAGAAAACCCACGTTCCTTTTCTGTTCTGAATTCCCATGGACTTGGCTTCTGTTTTTTCAGCTCATTGTACATCTCGTCTCATGCCAAAGGATGAGTGTTGGTTTTATCTTCTGCTGAACAAAGCTCCTTTTCTCTGACCTGTCCAAAATGGTCACCTTTGGGTGGGATTGATCATGCTGGACTCAAGATGACTTGGGACCTGTTCTTCCCAGTCTAAAATAATTGTTTAAAGCAGGTCAGATGGCCTGAGCCCAGTGGCCTCCTCTGACACAGGGGTGTGTAGCTAGCAAGGTCGATGGCTTTGGCTGCAGTGAGGTCTAAATGGGTAGAGCTGTTGAGGAACCATTCCATCTCAATCTTCAAAGTCATAAATATGGTAATCTAAATATGGTCTCTTCTTTTTGGTTTTATTATTCTTCTGTAGTAGGATAACAACCTGGGTGACCTCCAAATGGTCCAAAATAACCAACCCTCAGCAAAGACAGAATTACTCTTAATTATAATCCTAAATTTTGGCGTGAAAATATCTTGGATGTTCAATTACGTTGTTTTTCTGCTTACAGTGCTCATTTTAAAGCTTCTGCCCACTGCAAAGGCTGAACTCTATACTCGAGATACTTTTAGAGCTGTATTATCTTACCACAGGGGAAAAAAACAACCTGCACATAACCAGCACTCCCTCACATCTCCTGGTAACAAATACTGGGGATGGGCTATTTTCACATAGTCTCCTAAAATAGGTGGTGTTAGAATAACTGCAGAAGCCTTACAGACTCAAGCTGTGTCTGTATCATTTCAGATCCTTTTTAAACATGTGCCTTTCTTGATGTTTTTCTAGATGATTTGGAAACCACAGTGCACAGGAATGGATCTTGGTCCCCTTATGTACCTGCTCTGCAGAGGGTCACAATGTAGCCCACCATGCCTGTAATTTTATATGTGTATATGTGTATTCAATTTATAATTCTTATCAATGTTTAAATCTGCACCGGGCAGAGCCAGCACGTGCTGTGGATATTCCTGCTGCAATTTTTTTAAAGAAAACACTGATTGGAAAGTTTTCATTCCTAACAGGATTTGCAAATGGTCGGTGCTCACAGGACAGCATTGAGGGGGGAGGCACATCTGGCAGCTGTGACCCAGCAAGCACTGCCACTTGCTGACCTACCCATGCATTGGGGAATGATAAGATTTGGAAGGGGTTTTGAGGAATATTCTGGGCTGTTGGAGGGCTCTGTGGTGGGAAAGGTAAGGCTGGTGATCGTAGGTGTGTTGGGAACTGCATGCAGGCTGGGGCAGGTCAGGTATCAGATACAAACATTCCAAATGTCCGTACAGATGGGATGGTTCAAGCTATCAAAGCTTGTGAGACCAGAATAGGCATAAAATACCCGATAGATGAAAGGCCTGCAAGCTTTACCTCCCTGAGTCTTCTGCTGAGCCCAACAGCATGTGTATAATTTGCTTTAATGGTTAGAAACATCTGCTGTTAAAAGTGATGCTTAATATATTTGGCTTCCACTTCCAGTCATTAGTTCTTTTTATGCCTTTTTCTGCCTAATTAACAACCTTTTAGTACCTGATATTGTTTGCACTGAATGTGCTGCTATATCGTAATCAAGTCACTTCTTAATCTTCTCTTTGATAAACTAAAAAGATCAACCTCTTCAATTCTCTCATTTCAGACATTTTCTGCATCCCTAGAATCACTCTTACAGATCCGGCCTGTGTTTTACTAATCTCCTTAAAATGTTGGTGTGGAACCATGGAGGGCTCTGGAAAGAGTCCCTTGGTGCTGGAAGAGGAGGCTGAGCCACCTCCTCACTCCTACTTCCAGCTCCAGGCTTCCTGCATGGATTGAGCACAGGTTTGCTAGGCAGTAGAGACTCATCTTCATCGATATTTAAGATATGGGTGGCTGGAACAAGATGATCTTTAAAGTCCCTTGCAACCAAAACCATTCTGATTCTGTGGTTTTACCAAAACCCACTGTGTGTGAGTGGTGCTGCCTGTAGTGAGACGATGATACCTTGGCAGTGGTGAATTCTCGTTGTTCCCAGCTCAGCCAGGTAACCAGTCTGAAATCCATTTAGCATATTCACTATTCATATTCTATAGTGCTTTTTATTTTTGTCAGCATGTCATACAATACTAGGTCAAAACACCTTTTGGACATCAAGGATATTGCTTCTGTGCATTACTAATATCAGATGTGCAGAGAATAAAATCAGGTTGGCTTTGCCATGACCTATTTTTCCTAAACCCATGTTGATGGATGTACTTGTGTGTCCTTCAGTTCTCTGCACTGTCTTTCTGCCTTGGACAGATGTCTGTCTCCCTGTCCCCTGCAGGCCATACCTTTTCCTTCTTCAAGCAGAAGACTCTTCCAGCCTCCTAAAATTTCCTCTTAAAAATGAACATCAGCACGCAGCAGTTTTCTTAGTTATCTTAGAGCTCTTGGATGCAAAATTATTCAGTTCTGCCAAATTTAAATATCTTCTGGTGCTGGTAGATGTTGTTGAATGTTCTTTTCGATTGCTAATAGGATGGAAACGCTTCATCCTCATAACGAGTGTAATCCTTCTTGTTCCCAAATGTTCCAGGACAGTGATTACAGCATGTCCATCATATCTGTCTCATTAGCATCTCCTCCATCTCCACCCAGTGATGGACCCCCATCCTTTCTAGGAAGAGTCTGGGTGTAAATCTTTACTAATCCAACCCCTGAAACTTTTGATTTGGTGAAGAACTGGGCAAACAGGACACAGAAATAGATGGTATGGGATTATTTCATTATTTGCATCACCATCCTCTAAATGCTTCTCTTCTAGCTTGCAGATTCATCATGCAGGGGGAAGATGCCCAGAAAACAGTAGAGAGAAATAGGGGAAAAGAGTATGAAAATAATTAATTTTTTTCTACTATTTCTTTATCACCCAGGCTTTTCCCTTCTCCTTTCTCCTCCTTGGGGGAAGGATCTTTGGCAAGACAACTCAGCCCTTCCTCTTTGCTATCTTCCCTGCAGCATCCTTTAAGTTGTCTTTGATCTGTGTAACCCACACGGTGTGTCATCAGTTGCATCAGTGGAGGCCAGCCAGGCAATTTGTGATAATCCCAACTCAATTTACATTTCAAATGCTTGCTCTGGGAGCTCATGCCCCACTGTATTTCCTGCAGCTTTCTCCTGCTCTCCGGGACAGATGTTCCTCAGCAGTTCCTCACCAAGTCACCAAGGGCAATTGGATGCTCCTATCCCATCTAAAACACCCCCTGGCTTTTTCCTATCTGGGTGGTAGGTTCATTGTGAAAAGTGAGAAAGTTACAATGATCCCATTGTTCTTCAGCCCTGAGCTGAGGGAGATCCTGGTGGGCTTGTCCATGAGCCATACACAGCTCCTGTGGCCCCAGGCACGGTGCCTCCCACTGCCCAGGTTTTCCTGGAGGAGCCTTGGCCAAGGGCAGAGTGGGGCACTCTGTGTGGCACAGGGAGGGAGTGGATCTCCTCTTCCCCCACTTTCCACCTCACCAAGGGTCTTAAAGTGCGGGTAAGGAGATTATGCGGAGAGGGAAGATTTGAATTTCTTGCATCCTGGGAACAAGAACCTGAATAGAAAGGATTGGTTCTCCCTTAATTTGAGCTGATGGGGATGGTGGGCAAAGCTGATGGGATTTTGGTAGACACTGTCTTGAAATAGAACTGTGGGAAAAAATTCCAGGGGGTGTGAAAGCAAAAATAACGCAAGAAATTCTGGATGTCAGAAGAGAGACAGCAAGACCCTAAGAAATTATAAAAACTAAAGTACTATTTTCAGGAACTAAATATAATGTGGCTCCTTTGGAACAACTTGGAGAAACGACAATGCAGCGCAAAATTGCTGGGGAAAATTGAGGCTGTTTTCCCTCGGCTCCAAGTGAAGGACTCGAGCAGAGGATGATGTAGAGAGTGGCGTGGGAGCTCAGCAAGTACAGGGAAGTCTGGGAAAAGCACAGAGCTGATGTGCAGCCAGGCTTCTAAGGTGATGGGGAGAGCTTTGCTGGAGGCAATGCCAAGCCTTGGCACCCGGCATGTGCTGGGAGGAGAGGGGAAGGGGTGCAGTGGGTGGGTGGAGCTTTCATCCACCCCCCATGAATTTGAACCCATCTTTCCTAGCTGATCTGAATTTCCTCTGTTTTTAAAAGTTTACTATTTGAAGGCTGGCCTTTATGAGAATCTCTCTGGGGAGGGGACTTGTAAGGAGGGGTTTAGGGCTTATCAGCCTCACCTCTCGAGGACTTGTCATCATGTCCTATCATGAGACCTGCAATAACACCCTGCATCTCTGCAGGCAGCTCCTGTGAGCAGAAAAAGGTTGAAATGTGCCTGTTTGTGTGGTTGGAGTGTAGGGGGGAAAATCCTGGGGCCAGGTTATGAATCACCCCTGCCTCCAGCTGTAGACCAAAAGGCCAAGCAGACCTGGAACTGCAGGACTGGGCAAGGTGATTAATGTCTCTGCAGCGGAGATTAAGCTGAGCCTTAGAGGTGATCTGTAACACTGGAATGAAGAGATGGCTTCCAGAATGAAAGGCAGGAAAATCCACACCTCGTGCAGTGGGTGCAGGCCTGTGGGATGTGCAGCCCCCAGAGAGTGCAGGGCCAGGCAGGCTGAGTGCTGCTCCTGCCAAGCTCTGTGTCTGCTTGTCCTGGGCGCTGCTCTGGTTTTTGGGAATGTTCTGGTCCTTTTTGCCACCTTAGTTGCTTGTCTTGGAGAAGTCTTTTGCAAGCAGACCTGGCTGTCCTGCTGACTGTGCTGTATATTAATACTTGTGGAGCTGCTGAGCATCCTGGTGATTCCTCATACGGAAAGGCTCTACAGCCTCTTTAATTAACTTAATTTAGACATTAGTGTGTCACAGGGAACATCTCTCGTGGGGAAAGTCTTTCGTTTATCACCACTTAGCCAGGGAACTGTTCTATTTTTCATTTGCATGCAAAAGTTCATCATGGTGAGAGTGAAAATTAACCCTTTGTTCCCCAGCCTGCACTTTCCTTCCTGCAAGTACAGATGCATTGTGCAAGGAACAACACTATTTGCACTCCCTTACAGCATTCCAGACCCAAATTTTGAGATGGAGTATCACAACCACTGCACTGATTCCAGAAAATCCATCTCTGCTAGCCCCAGGGAAGCACTGAGCATGGCACAGTGGTGTTTCCTCATTTGGCCTTGGCTATTCTCTTTGGTATCTCTGGACACCAAGCAGGAGGGAGAAAATGGGCTTTGGGTAGTTGGTGGAGCTGTGAGCCCTCGGAAAGGCCCCTCTTCCCCCAGGAGAGGCAGAGCCTCATGGCAAGCAGTCAGTTCACAGCAGAAGCCTTGGAAGCAGACCAAGGCTAATTAAAGCTGGCGTTCACGCCGGCATGCTGTGCCGTGGGTACCTGTGACAGATGGGGGCTGCTTGCCCTGACTGCAAGGTACTGCTAGCGAAGAACATGGTACCAAAATGTTTTTCAGGGGCTGATGGCTGGTTCCTGTGGCTATGTGGGGTCTGTTTGGGGAGAGGCAAGGGTGTGCTGGGGCTACCTGCAGGCAGCTGTACGTACCCATCACTCACTGCCCGTGTCCTCTCCTTGTCTCACAGGTGAAGGAATGGCTGTGCTTGAACTGCCAGATGCAGCGGGCGCTGGGGATGGACATGACCACCGCTCCTCGCTCCAAGAGCCAGCAGCAGCTGCACTCCCCTTCGCCGTCCCCCTCCCAGTCCCCAGCCAAGCACCCGCAACCCCCGGCTGCAGATAAGACCCCGCCAGCCCCCCGCCCCTTGCCACAAGAGCAACCCAAACCTCAGCCCACAACGCCGCAGAGGGAACCGCACGGCCAAGGACAGCCAAAACCTCAGGAGGCGGCCAGGTCCTCCCCGCAGCATCAGGCCAGGTCCTCCCCGCAGCATCAGCAAGCCAAGCCTTCCCCCTCTGAGCAGAGAAAGACGCCAGGAGATGCAGGGGCAAAGCCTGCTGCCCCGGCCCCTGGGGCTGGAGCACCAGAGCAGCCCCAGGAGGGGCTCACAGGGAAGCTCTTTGGCTTCGGGGCGTCCCTCCTGACCCAGGCCAGCACGCTCATGTCTGTCCAGCCAGAGGCCCCCGCTCCGAGCCAGCCATCTCCTGGCAAAGTGCCTCCAAAAATTGTCTTCAGCGACGCCAGCAAAGAGGCTGGGCCCAAAGCCCCAGGGGCACAGGGCCGGGCTGGTGCCGCAGCGGCGGCGAAGCCGGGCAAACCGGAGCAGGGTGTCAAGCCAAAGGAAGTGCCGAAAGCAAGGGTCTCGTGCCCCCTCTGCAAGGCGGAGATCAATGTGGGCTCCAGTGAGCCCCCCAACTACAACACCTGCACTACCTGCCGGCAGCAGGTCTGCAACATGTGCGGCTTCAACCCCACGCCTCACCTCGTGGAGGTAAGGGGGCTGGCGGGGGCGGGCGTCTTCTGATCCAAGGGTGTGTGCTCTCTTCTTGCTTAAAATGGAGAAAAGATGGGGTGCTTCCTTTCAAAGGTCTATAAAAAAGCCTTTAAGAAACTGCTGAAGCCAATTTCCTCCCGGGGCAAGCTGCAGGGCTGGAGTCCATGGTCCTTCACCTCTTGGCAAAGACATGGATTTCATGTGTGTACACTGATTTCAAGCTGGTTTCATGCAAGGAACAGAACAAGGCATGGCTGTTGTTAAGGGCACCCCCAGCAGTGCCCACTGCTCCCCAAAGGTGTCCAAGGATGGGGTCATGCAAGTGCCAGTCACCAACTAGTGTCCTCCTCCTGTTACTGTGGATGGAGGCCTTGGCCAGACTGGAGTTGAGGCTAATGAGGGATGTTCTGCAGCTCCTGCATTCTCGAATGGTGAGGCTGCAAGGAAGATGATACAGGGGAAGGAAGTGTCAGGGCCTCAGCAAGAGGAGCCTGGGTGCAGGACAATGGAATGGGCTGTGCATAGAGTGGATGTGGGGATGCCCCGTGTTGTATGGATGTGAACTGGATGGTGAATTCTGCAGCCTGCTCAGATGGAGTGCAAGGAGGGGAGAACGGAGGCTGAGATGGTCTGAAATCCACCCAATCTTACCTGTTATAGTTGAGAATGTCTCTGAATTGTGATGCCCCCACAGATCATCTTCCCAAGCACCAAAGAAGCACCTTAGCCAATTCTAGCCACTGGTGCCTAGAGAGGAGAGTGGTGCAACTGGTTCAGCTGGAGCATCCTCCTACCCCTTCCACCTTGGAAGCTAGGGAGGGACATCTTCCAGGCCCTTCACCCTCTCCTGGACAAGTGATTTGAGACCCTGACCAGTGGAGGCCCAGGGCTTGCTCCTGGAAGTGCTGCATCTCGCAGACGGTTAAGACACAGAATTGGTAACATCAGCACATGGAGAAGTTAATGGGAACTTGAAATGACCAGAAGTAGGATTGCTAATCTTGGATCTGTTCCATGGCAGATAATTACATTTTATGTCCCTAGCTCCTCCCTGCAGTTTCAATTACACCCAGTAATTTTCTGTTCTTCCTGAAGCTGCTGCTGCTGCCGCTGCTCCGCTCATGGTCACGTTGGCAGTGGAGGAGATGCCTTCCCAGAGTGTCTGTGGAGGTGCAAACCCCCCAAATGGCCATCTCAGTGTACACAGTGCTGTTTTCAGTGCCAGTGCTCTGCTCCTGCTGTTGCTTCCCCACTGCCTCCACCCTGCCCCAGGGGCTTGAGTGAGGAAAGCTGTCCAAGTGTTTGTTCTTTGGGTAGGGCTGAACCCCATGTTGGCATGCCCCTGGGCAGCAATGTGTTCCCAGGCTTCAGAAAGCTCATGGATTGGTAAAAAGGCTTCAACGCTCGCTGGCACACGGCTGCTAATTAATTAATTAGAGAATTAATTTGGGGTTGGGTTGTAGCCAGTAACGTAGCGATCTCTGCCTGTACCAGGGAAAGGTGAGCTCTCCTCAGCCCTTGTCTCCAGGGTCACTAGCTGACACCTGGGATTAAATTTCAGATTTTGAAGGCTGGCCTCTGCCCAGGTTCCCAGAGCTCTTGAGCAAATGCCTTCAGACACCCTTGGGCAAACCCACCCTGGCATGTATGGTCCTCTTAGTGTTTCCTGCTGCTGCTCATCCCTGCAACATCTAGGAGCCTTCATACAGAGTGAAGACCCGCAGCAAGGTCTTACCCAGGCATTGTGCTGTCGTGGGTTTTGTTTCCCTTTACACTGAACCTTTGTCCAGCTCTGCATGGTTGGCTTGGTTTATGAGATTTATTTTTATAAGAGTTGAGGAAGAAGTGCAACACTTGTGCTGTGGATGTTTTTAACAAAAACTTTCTGAGGAAAGGAAAGCATTGCAAGGTCCGTTAATGTGGTTGGGCTTTAGGTTTGCTTGATCTGGGAAAATTGCTCTGTGGTCTGATCTCTTTTTGCCTGCGGCTCACATGGGCTTGTCCCAAGCCCTGAGGTTCATGCAAATACCAGAACTCAGTCTTTGAAGTAGTGAGGTTTGATCCATTAATTGCTTGATGAATTAGGACCTTGGCTATAAGCTGCCCTTGGAAGTTGTGTGAAAACTAATGAGGAGTTTGATCCCAAGTCTGGTAAGTGCAGAGGAGCATGAACTGTGGGTGAAATTGGCAGCACGCTCTGTATGCACCCCTGGAGCCTGGGCAAGGCTTCACCCTGGGCCCAAAAAGCATCAGCCACAGGGAGGGAGAGGGCATGGCCCACAGTGGCCTGGTTTTTTGGAAGAAGGATGGAGTTTTGTAGGAAAATAGTGCTAAAACCATGTGTTTCCTGCAAATAAAGTTGTATTGTCACTTCCAGAAAGCGGGGAAGGCTGTTGCCCCTATTTGCAACCCCCTAAAACTTCTGATTTCCCTGGAAAGATGTGTTATTATACCCATGGTATTTTCATTCCCATCCCACTCCTGATCTAAAGATGGAGTCGGAGGCTCTGTGTCCCTGCCGTCCCCTCCCACCCTCTGCAGCTGCCTGGGGAGGTATCCAAGGAGCTGCCTCCTCCCCAGCACTCTGCTCAGCCAAGTGCACTCAAACCTACCAAAGGAGAAGAAAATACTAAAAGTGCTGGTTTTCTGTGAACTCACTGGCTGAGCTGCATAGGTGCTGAGCCACCCAAAGAAAAGGGTAACTTGTGCTTCTCTTATTGTCCTTGCTCCACTGTAGACTAATGCTTATGCAGGTGAAGGATGCTCCAAGAGTTCGCACTCATGGGAAGCTGGGTCGTGCCTCTGAGCCCAGAGTTTCCAGATCTGCCAGCAAGGCTGGCTTTCCTCTGGCTTTGGGTCTTGGTGGGAATGACCAGAAGGTGCTGGTGAGAGCTGGAAGCCTAGGGCATGTGAAAGTTTAGGGATAAGGGTGGCATTTTGGCAGTACATCCCAGGAGAAGTGTGTGGTCTGTGGTGGCCCATGGCTCTGGAAGCTGTGGGTGACCAGCAGAGGAATCCCAAAAGTGTGCCTGACTTCCACTTCCTCTGCATGCTTGCCATAATACATATTACCCAGCTTTAAATAAGTTGTTTATGTGAAATACCAGGAGTACAGGTGCCTGGAGCTTCCTCCCACCTCCTCACACCTCCTCCAGGAGCTGCATCCTGAGAGCAGTACTATGAGATATTCTCAAGCCAGAGATGACACTTTGGGACTCTCCCAAACTCCCTACAGCCTCAGCCCAATGCCATGCAGAAAGGGAAGAGGTTTCTGTTGCAGGAAGACCAAGTGCTCAGTCATTTTGGTGGGGATGTAGGAAATCTCTCCTGTTTATGGCAGAGTCTGCTGAGGGAACGAGTGATCTGGCAAGAGCTGGCTTGCAGCGTGATTGCCCTTGTGCTTGCATGATGTTCTCCCAGTAACCCCAGTTGACCCCAATTGACTCCAGGGGTTTTGTATTAAGGAACAAATGAACTATGCATGTTGTGTTACTAAATAAACATGGCAGGATGCCCCTTTGCCTAATTAACCAGCCTGAAACAGGAGCAGTGACAAGTTTCATTGCAGAACACTGCTGATTCCCAGGTGCCAGGCTGTGACCTCTAAAGGGCACCTGACCCTCAGGAGGGTCCTCTTACTGATTTGTGGTACTCGCCATACCCCATCCAGATGCCAAAAGTGCTTTTTTCCCCTTGATTTCCCCATGCATTGTAAAAATAACCCTTTCTTTTTAATAACACTTGTGTTGTCATAGGTGGTGCTGCTGCATTGCCCTGTCTGATCTCACCAGTTGATGCTCTTGGGCTCCTTATTACATACATTATATGCATATATAATACAGTATATGCCTATCATATGTTGGTGAGACACGGGAACCACAGGAACAGGTTTCCCAGGGAAGTTGTGGACTTCCCATCTCTGGAAGTGCTCAAGGCCAGGGTGGATGGGGCTTTGAATAACCTGCTCCAGTGGATGGTGTCCCTCCTCGTGGTAGGAGGGTGGAATAAGATGAGCTTTAAGGTCCCTTCAAATCTGGGATGCTGTGATTATCCTGGATGTGGTATCACAGGATGCAGGAGCAGCGTTTGCTTGAGCCCTTCATGGGACATGTTCCCCTTCTGCTGCTCCTGCAGCCAGGTGCAAACCAGCCCGTTCAGATGGATTTCTTGCAAGGAGCTTGTGATCACTGTATCAAATACTGTCTGCAGAGCCCCAGACCTCTCTTTTCATCACGATCCAAGAGCTCCTGCTGCATAAAAATGGTCCCTGAGCAGAACAGCTCCCCAGGGTGGGCTGCTGCACTGCTCAGGTTCGAGATGCTGATGCTGAGGATGGGCTGACCTGCCCTACTTGCAGAAGCAGCCGCGGCAGCTCCTGCGCTCGGCTGCAGGGAGGAATGCCTGGGAAACCGGACTTCAGGGAGAGGGAAAAAGCTCCGTGAGATCAGCCTTTGTGCAGAACCGGGTGTCACTGCCGGCAGCCGGAGGATGGGTTAGAGAAGGAGAGCCGAGGAAAGGTTTTGTGCCAAAATTATTTTGGTGTCGGCACATACGTTTCAGAGAAGAGCTTAAAAAAGGAGCAGGGAGGAGGGTCGGGCTCCTGCCTCACCTGCCCTCGCTGCCGGGGGGCCGGCAGCCCGGAGCCGTGTTCTACTCCCGATTGTGCCGTGCCTCCCTGCCCCCTTCCCAAGGGTCCCTGCTCTCGCTGGGAATGTAATTAGCTCCTAAGCAAAGAGGATTAGCGGGGTTAAGAGAGCCTCCAGCTCAGCACTGTCCTGGGGTGGAAATTCCAGCCCCGGTCTGGCGTCTGGGGCCATTCCCCCCTCCTTCCAAGGCACAAAAGCAGGATATATGTGCCTTAAGAAGAACCTGCCTCCTGCCCTCTGGAGCACAGGTGTCTGTGCTGGGGATCCAGCAGCTCTCCATCTCAGAGAGCCCTGTGTCCTTCATGGCACGATCAGAAATGCTTCCCAAAGAGCCGCCTGCCTTCGTAGGGTGACAGGGAGGGCGGGTGACAAGCAGGGACAGGGGCTTAAAGTTTTCAGGCATCATTTTTCCATAGGAATCCAGATCCTGTTATTGTCCTGTTGTTCCTACCAGGCTCAAAGGGCAGCAGGGACATGTTCTGCAGCTCCTGATGGAGCAGGGAGCAGCTGTTGTCAGTCACCCTTTTGAGGCTGTTTTCCCTAAGTCAAGTGTCCTGCAATGACAGCTTGGCAGTATTCCTGGAGCTCAGATGGGCGCTAGGATGGCCCAGTCCCCTTTCCAGGGACAAGAGGGAGAGCAAAGTGCCACTCTGGAAAGGTGGGCAGGGGGTTGGACCCTGGAGTTTTCTGCAGGGGAAAGAGGTAGCCAGAGATGCAGAGCACAGGGTGCAGCAGTTGCTGGGTTTCTCCTAGATTTTTGTGCAGAAATCATGATTTTAAACAATACCCCAGCCCTGAGGGTATGAATATTTGGGTCAGTCACATAAACTTAAGTCAAACTGAGAGCTCTGCATACTAGCTCTGCACGAGAGGAAGGCGGTTTCGCTGGCCTGAGCCCTCAAATCCTGTTAAAGGCAGGTAATTAACAGCTCGCTGTGACTCAGGAGTTTTCTGTGCTGCTGAACCTGCTGTAATTAAGCTGGTTCCTGCTGCTGGGCTGGGCAGCACTGGGCTCCCCAACAGCTCCTCCTGCAGACACGGGGCTGGAGTGGGGCTGGGGTCATTGCAGCCTTGTAGACAAGTCTGAATTAAGAGTGGGGTCCCACCTGATGGGTGATGAGGAGCATCTGTGGGTGGTCCACTCATGCAGTCCATGTTTCTGTGCCAGACCTCACTGCTGGATTTTCTGCAGAACTCCATTAGATGTTAGCCCTGTGTCTGCTGCTGGCTCTTCTGCTGGTTGTTTTTGGAACTTCTGGGACTGCTCCACACACTGGGGTTTGCCTTGCTGTGCCTGCTCTCAGCTTCTGGCCACTTTAAAATTATCTTAAGAACTGCTGTTCCTTTCTTTAATCAGTAAAAAAGCCCAGAGCTCCAGGTTCCTTTCTTGTTTTAGCTGCAATTATATTATTAAGGGACAAATGTCAGCTGTATGTGGACCCTGCTGATTGATATTTCTGAGGCAACCTCTGCCCACACTGCAGATTGTTTTCAATGGTTCATAAAAGTGAACAATATTTTGAGAGGAGTGACAGTGGCTGAGCAAAGTAGGGGATTTCTGCCTTTTAAATGAAGATATATTTGAAGTGAACGATGCTTCCCCGATGCCAGGCTGGTTTTCCAGAGCACATTTGCTGTGCCCTAGGACTTGGAGCTGCTGCCTGTTGTATTGCTGTGCTCCTGGGCCAGCAAGCTGCTAGGGCCAGCATGCCAAGGTGTCTCCAGAGCTGTCTTGCTGGGAAGTGAGTGGATATGTCAGGATCAAAGCCTGAGTGCTCACTGTGACTCAGGCAGTCAAAAGATTTGGGCTTATAACAGGCAGCCCTTTGGCTTTGGGGAGGTCATTATTGCTTCTGGGCCAGCCCGTGGTGCTGGAGATGAGGTGGCAGCAGGACAGATGTGACACCTGAGTCTGAGCTGCAGATGGCCTTCTCAATAGTCTGTAAGAGCTCTTGGAGCCACCACCTCACTGCGGGTTCTGCTTTAATTGGTGGTGAAATTTCATCCTTGTGGTATTGATTATGGTTTCCTAGAAAGTGACAAGGAAAAATTTGGGGAAATGCTTTTTGCCCATATAACATGAATAGGTCTTCATGGCAGTTCTTTTCCCCAGCTAAGCTTTGACAGCTTTTCCCAGCAAATGCTTCTTTTGGTAGCTGTTGCAGATCTGCTTCTCAGGGGTGATGGTATTCTGTCCATGAAACTTCCACAGACTCATCCTTCAGAAAGTCGCTCAAGCCATCCTCGAGCAGACAGACAGGGACAGTGACCTTGCAGCAGGGACATGGACACAGACATACAGGGCCATCACTGCAAGGGCATTGGATATTCTCACCAGTTGGGTCCATGAATATTAAAATTCACCAACATGGGAAGGGCCTGAGTAAGTTTCCATCACCCCACTGAGGTTTCACAGTTTGGAACAGCTCCGGGAAAGGCTGAGAGAAGATCAATAACTGCCCTAATGCACCCTGTTAGGGACTTTCTTGACCTTGAGAAGCTTTGAAAAGAGTTACTGTTGTGCACATGAAAGGCTGAAGGCAGCAAAAATAGGCAAAGTGGAAGCACAGAGAGGAAGCAGGACAGGCTAAAGCTGACATAGTGTTTTATAGATATCAGAAAGGGTTTCATATATATATGTACTGGAGAGCAAAAAAATCCAGTTCATTCACAAAATTCAGGTCACCTGGTTCTAGCACAGGGTTTTCTGCCTTTGCTGTTCAAGTCAGACCCAGCAACCATTCTGGTGGGGCAGCCCTGGAGCTCTGTGCCTCGAGGAGCCTGGTGTCTCTCTGCTGCTTTAGGCAGTATTGCTGCTGTCCACTGCAGCACCAACCCAGAGATGTCTCCTAGCTCCCCAGATGAGTCCCCTCACAGGGAGCTGGTGCACACCTCATTGGACACCTCACTCAGGCACAGCTGGCATGGGGGAAGAGTGAGGGGGTTCCTGTGTCACCCTCCTAATGCTGTGCCAGGTGCAGCAAAGTGCAGGAGATGATGGAGGGAGGCAGGGGAAGAAGAGGGCAATGATGCAGAGGGGGCATGGAGCTCTCAGGGGAATGGGGACAGCCTGGACACTCATTCCTGCTCCTGCTGTGCCTTGCATTGAGCAGTGCGTGTCTGAAGAAGCTCAGAACCAATCCCCAGTGCAGGGACTGGTACCCAATCAGGAGGTTATTGCCATCTCTATCTACCCTGGGAGACAAAGTGCTTGGATCAGAGAGGTTTGGATCACACTTGGATCATGTTTGTGATGGTCAGCTTTATGAGATGGCTCCTTGGGGTCTGGTAGGACATGGCAGCACTGACCCCTGAGTCCAGGCTGCTTCCTGGAGTGTGTGGGCTCCTGTGTCCTAGAGCTCTCCCTTGCCCACAGCAGGAGCTGCTGGTGGAGGTGGTGGTAGACACTGCTCTTAAAAAGGCAAAAGGTGTGGGGGGAGTTGGATTGGAAGGATCCTTTGGAGCAGCATGCTCTGAGGAGCACCTTGGGGGCTGGTGGTCCCTGAGCAGGTACCAGCAGCAGATGATGAGGATGGTGGGACCACCTAAATCAGAGTCTTGGTCTAAAGCTGTGATGTACAGACAGAGAAACAGCTCTTTTAGTGGGAGATGGCGAGAGGATTTGGCTGTTTGGCTCCTATTTCCACCCCTATGAGCAGCCACAGCTTATCCTGATGGGCTCACAAACCATTATACAACCTGGATCTCTCTTCTTTCTATTTTTTTTAATAACATGCCATGTTAGTGCTTTATTTGGGAACATGTTGGGACACTTAATCGAGCGTTTAATTGGCTTTGTAACAGTGGATTTCTGAGTGGGCTGAGGAGGAGACAGCTTTAGGGCTGGGTTGCAGTGGAGATGCTCAATTTTCCAGCTGAGATGGGAGCATCTCAGACTGAGTTTGCTGGTGTTGATCCATTTACCAAAGCACCATCATTTTTCCTGTTGAGCCCAGTGGCATTTTGCAGTTGTATCCTACAGACTTTAGGATCTGTAAAGGTCTCTGGAACAAAATGAGAGTGAGGAGAGGGGCTGCCAGTGGTGAAGCGTGTGGCCATGCTGGGAAAGAATCCAATGGGAATGCTGGTGATGGGATGTGATTGTTTGGGATGGGTTTTGCTAGCTCAGGCCAGGCTCTTATGTTGATTCCTTTCTTGCCACATCCAGACTGTGCTGGTAAAGTCCATGGGCAGGACAAGCCCACATGGGCACTGGAAGGACATTGGTGCTGTGCTGCTGAAAAAAGTCCAAGCCTTTATCAGAGTGTGTGCTATTGAAGGCTGTGTCCTTCTGTAAGGATCAGCAGGACCTGAAAGACAGTTTGTGGTATCTACAACTCAGCCAATGCAGAGGTTCACCCTGGTTTGAC
This sequence comes from Hypocryptadius cinnamomeus, assembly GCA_013400635.1. NCBI lineage: Eukaryota > Metazoa > Chordata > Aves > Passeriformes > Zosteropidae > Hypocryptadius > Hypocryptadius cinnamomeus. The sequence continues at coordinate 161,291 of VYZP01026912.1, forward strand.
AGTGTTCCACATACCACATAGTTCAGGATTCAGCCCTTGCTGTGTGCTGGGATGCCCTGTTTTCCTGACTACATGTGCTGGGGCGAGCCAAGCGAGGTAAGGACTAAGATCTCATCTCCCAGGGAGTACACTGGCTGTTTGAGAAAACACTGTGGGCAGGGGAAGAAATGACATTTACTTCTACGGAAAGAAATGGCATTATTGGTGTGGTTAAAAATTATTGCTCAGGAGGTGGCCAGCTGGGGGTTCCTGTTCTTCCTCCATTAAATCATAGGATCACCGAATGGTTTGGGTGGGAAGGGATCTTAATGCCCATCTGGTTCCAATGCCCCTGCCATGGGCAGAGGTGATGAGGTTGCTGGTGGGGCTTTGCTGGAGGGACACAAGCTTGTCCCATCAGGTGGCACTGCCAGGAGATGTGGGATGGGGAACTGGGCCCTCACCATCATCCCTCTCCTCAAGTTTCCCTGCTTTGTAGTGTAAACTTTGTTCTCCCGTGAAACAAAGCCTTGCTCTGTGGTGGAGAGGGAGGCTTTGCATAATTAATGCTGCTGGGGGAATCGGGGTGCTGCAGTGCTGCAGTGCCCAGGACTCAGCTGGGCTCCAGTGCAGCATTCCCTGCATGCAGCCATTCTCTGCTGGGCAGCACTGAGGAGCAAGCACTGTGAGCCAGGGCACTTCAGCCTCCTATTTCAAAGCACAAAACCTCACAGCATGTGAAAAGGCAGAAAGCTGAATGGACCAGGGAGGTGCACTAAGGAACTGCTCCTTCCTCCTCCCCCTGGCCTCGTTACTGGGCTGATGAGCTGGGGAAGGTGGATGGCACCGGCTTGAAGCAAAAATAAACACCAAAGTGAAATAGAAAATGAAAGCAAGCTCATTCTTTGAAGCATACCGAGACTCTGAGCCTGGGAAGGTCTCTGAATGGATATTTTGAGCAACGTTTCATTCTTACATTACCCAGTAATGTGTAGTGGTTCTCAGTCTCAGTGGTGGAGCTGTTAGTGTGGACTGTGGCCACCTCACAGCCATCTTTCCAATGATTTTTCTGTCACAGGGGTCAGGGACTGAGTCGAAACACATGATTGAATGCCTTTTTGGTTGACATTTGCTATGGAAGTTGAGAGGAAAATGTTTCACAGGGCCGGTTTGTCTTCTGGAGGTGTGAGACACTTGCAGAAGGTGGGTCCCCATGTGGCACCCCAGAGCAGGTGCTGGGTGGCAAAGCCCCAGATGCTAGAAATAGGTATATTTATACTAATTTTGTGTTCTCCCAGAGGAAATTCTTGCATGGCTTCTGGGGACCCACATCCCGACATGAGGAGGAGTTGAGTACCAAACCTTTACAGGCACTTTGACCCCCTCTAGGGAGTTCATCTGCATCTTACCTGCTTAAAAGCCTTGCCACAGGACCTTGTGAGCCCTGGCTTCCTCCATCTGCATTTTCTCCACAGAGCAGAAGAGGGGATGACATGTCCTTCCATTTTCTACTCCCTGTTCATTTCCTGGCCCTCTGTCAGCCCATTCAGCACAGATCATCGTCCCTGCCCCTGTCATTTCATCTGAACCTGCCTAGTTTTCCTATGTGTCCCTATTTTTCTGTGCCTGAGAGCAGCTGCTCCACTGGGCAGACAGAAGCCATGCTGCAGCTTTCTTGGTGGTGAGACAGGATTCCCTTAAAACCCCAATGCTTCCATAGTCTCTTACTTCACACAAGGCTGTAAACTAGCTCCTTTCCAAGGACTGGGAGCGTAGGAGGGATTAGCCAGGAGGTGCCATTATTAACGTAAGTGATTGTAATTGTAAGCCAGGGCATTAACAGAGATGCTTATGCTTGATCCAGCAGTGATTGCACTCCTTTCCTTCTTCGATTTTTATCCCTTTCCTGCTCCTGTGAGCAAGTGGAAAGGTGTTTCCAGAGCTTGGGCTTCTGCTTTTCCTTCCCTTGTGTGTTCACCCTGCAATATTCAGAAAGCATAGGCAATATTTAGAAGCCACCAGGGGATAAAATGCTCCATTAAATGTGTGAATAATTCCCTGAGAAAATGGGGAGTATTTAGGGGATGTCCCTTGAGAAACTGACAAAGCTAAGGAGAGTGCCAGAGGCTGGGCCAGCAAGGGCTCCAGTGTCTCCAGGGGCTTGCCTCCTTCCTAAGGATATTGATTGCTCCAGTGCAAACTGAATTTCTCTCTGCTGTGAGGATGGTGAGGCCCTGGCACAGGTTGTCCAGAGAAGCTCTGGATGCCCTATCCCTGGAAGTGTGCAAGACAGTCTGGATGGGGCATGGAGTAACCAGGTCTAGTGGAAGGTGTCCCTGCCCATGGCAGGGGGTTGGAACTAGATGATCTTCAATGTCCCTTCCAACCCAAACTATTCTAGGATTACATGCTCTCCCAGGGGGAATGCCAGTGTCTGCTTGGAGCTGGTCACCTCCAGCATTGGGGGTGATGCTAGGGGGTTCCACCTACAAGTGACTGCTCTGCCACCCAATTAATTTTAATTTAAAATCCCCCAAATTTTAAAGGCAATCGTGGCCCGGCATAAGGACATGTATAAGAAATGGGACACAAAGTTTAAAGAGGGAGCATAGCCACACCCTCAGGAAACTGAGCAGGAGCTCATGTGCCTGCCCTCTGGCAAAAGACATCCAAAATTATTTATTACTTTGTACTTTGCCAAGAGTTTCTAAATATGTTGCTTCAAATGGCACCTAGAGAAGTGGGATCTTCTAGGCAGTACACAAAATGAGCTGTTATAAGCAAGCAGCCCATTAACAGGAATGCTGGCACCTTCTCTTTGACGAAAAACATCCTCCTTGGATTTAACGTTGGTTGTTAAATTGTTGTTTGCAGACTGAATGGTGGTTGGTTTGTAGTCCTGATGCAGTCACAGCCAAGCACAGGTGCGCTGAGAGCAGCAGGGAGCTGGAATTCCCAGCGAGGACAATGCCAGGAATCCAGGAATTAAATGTGCCCCCAGCCTGAAAACAGCAGCTTGAGAAGCTCAACCAGGGGAGCCTCCTGCACCAACAGAAGGAAATAACAAACTTTTTCTTAAAAATTGCTTCAGTTCTTTGTGTGGCAGAATAGAATTTGCTGGGGTGGGGGTGGGCAGAGGTGTAGCCCACTGCTGGACTTGCTGCCCAGCTGAGATGCATTTCCCTTCTGAGGCTGTTCCTAGAGCTGATTTTAAAGCTCTTTAGGAGCTCCTAGAAGCAATTCCCCAACAAAGCAAATCGTTTCATCTAATTAAGAATCTGATGAGAAAGCCCCAGGTAATACTTTGCAACTTAAACAACTTTCGGGGGTGTTTGGAAGAGAAACAATTTGAAAGGTGCAGCTGCTGTAGTTACATTTTGTATGTTGGATGGCAAAGTGGAGGCACAGGGATCTGGGGAACATGGCTGTGGTTCCTACTGTGCTTTGTGCTGCTGGTCACAGTGGATGTGACAGGGTGAAGGGGATGGGAGGAAGCTGGGATGTCACGGCTCTTGTCCCATGTGGATGGTGTCTCTGGGTGTCCTGGCAGCCACAGAACCTGTGGGGTTCAGCCTCTGGGGCACAGGGCAGGTGTGAGTAAACCATCTTCCCCAGCATACCCTGCAGTCCAGGCTCAGTGCTGGACTGGTCCCTGTGTGCTGCTGCCGTGGCCCCCAGCTCTGCAGAGGCTCAGAGAGGTGCAAAGCCCAGGGTGCTCTGCAGAGCATCCTCTGTGTTTCAGGCAGGGAAAATCCAGCCCTGAGAGCTTTTCAGGCTCAGCCACGCAAAAATCCATGGTGATACAGGGGAAGGGAACAGTCCCAGCTTCCCCCAGCCCCGTGGGCAGGAGCCAGTGGAGCCCAAGCACCCTCTTGCCAGGGCTGGAAGCCTCTGCAAGGGCTCTGCCTCCTTTGCTGAGGATTATTTCAATTCAGTTTCTGCCTCACTGAGGCTGTGCTGAGCCAGCGCCAGCTGTCCCTGTCCGTGCCAAGCAGTATTTGGGAACCAGGGCAGGCTTTTCCCTCTCTCTCCTCTCCATGGCTATAGGTCCCCCACCAGCGAACCCTTGAGCTGCCTCAAAGCTCATTCTGGCTACAACCATCAAAATGCACCAGACCCCCTCAGCAGAGCTTTATTTCCAAAGTGTTCTCTTCACTGCTGCTTTGCCTCCTCATCTTCCCACTGCCATCTGCTCTGCCTGCTAAAATAAGGCAGCGTGCTGCGGGTGAGCGGTGCTGTGCTCAGGGAGCCTCTGCTCTGCCCAGGCTGCTCGGCACAGGGACCCTCTGCTGGCCGTGCTGTGGCCTCTGGGAATGGAAGGGAGGGTTTATCTGCCCCCCTCCCCAGTTTCAGGTTTATCTCTCCAAGTTGATGGAAAGAGTGGTACCCACTCAGGGTGATGCCTTGCAAGGGATTTGGCTTCTCATCCTGGAGGTGCTCATCTCCCACCTGGGGCAGATGGTGACTTGCTGAGACTGGATGCCCAAATTTTAGATAGTTTAAGTGAAATAAACCCTACATTAGGAGACCTTAAGCCTCTGAAGAATGGTCCAAGTCCTTCATGCTGCTCTCATCCCTTAATGCCCTCTCCCATGATTTCCTTGTGAGGGAGTTACTGTAAGGAAATAGATATAGCACCACCTCCACCACCCTTTTCCTTGGAATGATGAAAAGCCTCAAAGGTAGATTTTCTGGGGGCCTCTTTGCACCAAAAATGTGAATACCCAGGACAGGGTGGGAATCACTCTGTGTCCTAACACATGGCAGAGCACAATCCTTCATCTGCTTTTGTGTTTCTCACAGCACAAAACCCAGAAGAAAGGTGAGGTGGGGAGAAGATGTTTTGCACAGTTAGCCCAGAGACCTCCCATTGCCATGGGATACTGGAAGAGAGAGTACAGCAAAACACTGGAACACAAAGGGAGGGTTTGGGGGAATTGGAGACACCTTTGGGAGCGATAAGAGGGATTTCTTAATTTCAGAGATCTGCTTTGGGATTTTCAGATGGGATCACTGAATGCTTTGTATTGTCCCATGCCACAACTAGCAGCCTTTGACCGTTATTTGTGTCATGACTGGGAGATAAGTAGCAGTCTCTGAGCTCTGACATGAAGGGCTGTTTTAGGGCTTTTTTTGGCGTTAGGATATTTTAATTGTTTGGAGCTCAAAGAGCACCTGGTTCCCGAGCCTGTGGAAGCAGTAAGCATTGGTTTCAGAGGGGTTTGGTTGACACAGAGACAAAATATTCTCAAAGAAAAAGAAAAGCAGCCCTACAGGTATTTGGCTTGGGAATAACCCCACAAAGTGTGGGTGTGGGTATGCGGACAGGCTGGTGGTGTGGGTTTGCCCGTGGCTCTGCAGGTGTAGGCTCTGTCCGAGCCAGGGCAGGGTCCAGGCTGTGGGGCTGGATCCTCGGGATGTGCATGGCTGAGCTGCGGCAGCAGATCCCACTGGCTGCTGGGAACAAACACCCGCATGGGTCTGCGAAGGAGCTGTGAAATTCCCCTCTTTACATAATTCCCTGGTTTACTCAGAGCTGTTAAGTATGACCAACAGTCATCTGTTTGCCGAGAGCAAATAGGACATGAGGAGAAGAGGAGCAAACTAGAGCTAGGCAGAAGTATTTTTAACAAATCTGGGTTTTTCTTCAGGCTGGAAGTCAGGGGAGTGTTGCCAGCCTTTAGAGGAGCAGGTTTCTGCAGTGGCCCCGAACTACTCTTGAAGTGGAGCTTCTTAAATTACTTAAAGGGTTTAAGTGAGGTGGTTCCTCTTGTGGCTTCAGGAGCCACAAAGTCCCATAGGCATCTGTCTGTCTGCAGAAAGGGCAGCTGGGGAAGGAAATGCCTACACAGATCATATTAAATTGAGTAAATACGTGATTCATATGATTTTCTACTTTTTTTTTTTTTAAGCAACCATTTTATGTGAACTTCACCATTTCATCTCCTTTTGGCTTCTCAGCTTCATTCTTGCTGCATTTACTCCTGAGATGGAAAATCACAGCTCTTCCACTCCAGCAGCTGTAGCCAGTTCCCACCTCCTGGCTCCAGAGAGACTGGGCGCTGCTGGTGGGAGCATCCATCCAGGTCAGGGTCACCATCAAATCACCACGTGCCAGCTGGGGGGCTATCAGCTATTCCTAACAGAATTTTAAGTTAAAATAAGGTGATTTTCAAAAGAATCTTAAGTTTAAAATAAGTTCCGAAGATGATGAAAACTGAATTGGCCCCACCAAGACACATTATCCCTCTGTAGGCAGCTCATGATCCCTGACTCCATCAAAGTGCCCAAAATGTGGGCTGGAAGGAGTCAGGAAACACTCAAGATGAGGCCAGATGTTGAGGACAGGGGATGTTCCTGGGGAGGATGGTTGGGAACTGTACCCCAAGCAGGTGGGAGATGCTGGCCCTGCCACTCCAACACTGCCATGGGCAACAGGTGAGGGGATGGGAGAGGGTGTGCAAGGCATGAGTGTGGAAAGATGCTGCTGTGTATAATTTGGGAAGTAAAATGGCTCATCCATCTCCATTGTAACAACTCATGTTTCTAGAACGTTTCCCAGCCTTTTAGTGTAATAGTTTATTGACCTGCACGGCAGCATGAAAGATTATGGGAGTTAATTTTTCAAGCTTATCACTTGATTTATTCCATAAAGGTAGTTCATTTAATTAAAATATTTCTGCTGCTGGAATTAGGACTCACAGCCCTGAAGCCTGGAGCGGGGTGCATGGGCTTTTTTGAAGCAACAGTTATTTAATGTGGTCAAGCAGCACTGCCCACAGACACCAAAGCAATCCAGTCCATGCATTTCAGGGCAAAAATCATGGATGCAGCTGTCTCCTCCAGTGGTGCATCTGCTCCCCATGGAAGGACCATGGGAAAAGGGATTTGGTGGCTTTTAGCAGTACAGCCCTGAGTACCCTCAGCCACCTCCCCATGGGGGTTTCAGTCTCTGTCAACATAGGGTTGTCTCTTGGGATAATATTAAAAATATAACTACTTTTAAAGCTTGGAAAGCTTTATGTGCAGGTACTGCAGGATATTGGTTTGCGATGTCCTCAGCTTCCAAGCCATACCACTGATGGCTCCCTAGCCTGCTTTGAAATGATCCCTTGTGATCATGGAAGAGGTTCAAACCCAGTTTGCTGCTGCTGGACTGCTTTGGGGTGAGGGGACAGGGGAAGCAGCTCCTAGGGGGAGGAAGCTGAACCTTCCCGAGATGCTGATTTTCTTACAGTTTGGAAATGAGTGTCTGATAGACACTTGGGGCTCACTGCAATTTAAAACAGAGCAATCAGACAGCTTGAATCTGCTTTTATCAGATGCAGCAAATTGCTAGTTGTATGGCTGGATATTTTAGTCAACACTAGTGCCTATGAAAAAAGAAGGTTTTGGTTAAATAAGACTCCTCTGATAAACTTAGCTTTTCTTGGATTTTTCTTCCATTCTGTTGGAAAAACACATAGAGTAGTGTATTTGTTTTCTGCAGAGTTGGCCAGGTTTCCCTTAGCAGGCATTATTTTTGCTGCAGACTTGAAATCTTCTGCATGTGGGTTCAAATGGCTTCTGAGGAGTCACAGTTCCTGTGTCAAACATGTGTGAAATAGCCAGGAAGAACACCTTGCACCTACACTATGGGAGTGGGGCCCATGGTGACTGGATATGGGCTCTGCTGGAGCTTCTTCACATCTCCTGGGCGTTATTGTGGGATTATTATCATGCAGCTGGTGTTCAGAGATGCTCCTGCTGCTGCTAACCTTGGCTGAGAAATACATCCTGATAATGGGCACTGTTAAAGATAAGGCTGGTTGGCAGGCTGATAAATCTCGTTAAGGAGTACCCGATCACAGAGTAAATTACAATGCATGCCCAGATCGATTCAGACAAAAATGAACAATATATTACTTTGTTATCACTTGGGGAGAGTCGACTCCTGGCTCAGTGCTGGTGGGTTTGGCTGCTGGAGGGAGAGCTGTGCTGGATGGCACTGGAGCTTGCTGAGAAGGTGCAGCTTCTCAGTGGGTGCATCCCTGGCAGTGGCAGAGCAGGAGCCCAGCAGTCTTCAGGGAGGATGTGCTGGGAACAACTGGTCTGTGTGCAGGTGAGAAGGGACAGGGAGCTTGGACATGGTGGAGAACAAGAGCTGCATTCCTCTCTTCTACATGGTTAGATGATGGTCCTCCCAGTCTGGTCTGCAATGACTGTAAATGATCCAGACAGCTCTATAAATGTCACATTGGAGCAAAATGGGAAAATTAGAGCTTGCTGTCCTTGGGACAGCCATAGCTAATCTGTGAAAAGCAGACCAAACCCTCTGCTGCTTTAATACTGTTGCCTGGATTTTATTGTGAACAGAAAATCTTCTTAATACTTCATCCATTTGGATCCAGTCTCTCGGAACTGAGCTGGTAGTTAATTTAGTTCTTTCTCTGAGATGAAACAGAGAGGAATAGTAAGGCTCAATGAAAAGGAAAATGAAAACTGCTTTCAGCATCAGATTTGCTCTCTTGTTCCTCCTATTTTCCTTTTTCTTAAGTACTCAGCACATGCTCACGTGTCACCCCCCATCATTGCACCTCCAGCTGTCCAACCTGGACATGACTTTTCTCCCACTTCTCTGGAAAGATACTCCATCTTGAGTCCGTCCTAGGCTAGGGGCAGTTTTATCTCCACCTGCTCATTGCAGGAAACATCAGGTAGGTAATGGTCGAGGTAGCAGAGGATGTGTAGTGATAGCCAATGGCCAAGAAAAAAACACGAGCACATCCAGACTGGAAATAACAACAGAGATAAATGAGTGTCAAAGCTGCTACCCAGTGGTGGAAACTGTGGGAAATCAAGGGTGAAATGTGAAATTTGGACCAAAGTGCTGAGGGGTGACCAGGTGCAGATGGGAGTGGCTGATAGTAACAGAGAGAATGGCCTGTTGGAGGAGGTTGGGGGCTGGCCTCCGTGTCTCCTCACCATCTCCTGGGAAACCCACTCATGTTTATCTCCACCACCATTGCCCTGCTGGGAGCTGGCACCTCTGCTTCCCGTTCCCAAAGGCAGCTGGTTTCTTTCTGGATGTCTGTGCTAGTGCAGGAGCATGGCAGTGACACTGCTGCTCAGCAGGCCATTCCCAGGGCGATGGACGCTCACCCACAGCCCTGGGAATTGGTCCCGTGGCTTTTAGACAAGCCAAAAGCACCAAAGTGCTCTCCTCAATATCCTACTGGTTTTTTTTGGTTTTTTGTTTTTTTTAAATCTAATGAACTGGAAGGAAATATGTTGAGTGGGGATGGATGTCTATATATATTCTGCAAAAGCACTGGTTTCCAAATTTTGGACAGCTGTGTACCCTTTTATAGCAGCCCCTTCACACAGCCCACACAGCACCCAGGCTCTCGCCTTCAGCTCGTTTGGAAATACACTTCCTTGATTGCAAAATAGTTTAAATCCTTTGACTTAGAAACATTCTTGCCGTTCAAAAAGGATTTTTTTTTTCTTTTTTTTTTTTCAAGCTCCAAAAATACAGAAGGTGCTTCCTGCCACAGCAGCTGCCCTAATTTTGGAGGGGATGGAAGATGGGCAGGGATGAGCAGGGGGGAACCTGGCTCGTGGCTATGGCTGCACAGGGATGCAGGTGATGAGAAGCTTCCAGGGTGGGAGCTGCTGGCTGTGGGGGCTTCAGCTGGATGCCAGAGCCAGGGATTTATTCTGGGGTCCCAGCCAGATGTCCCAAACAGGTTGTCCAACTGGCCCCTTGGCATTTGATAAGTCAAGGTGAGCTGCTTTCCCAGTTATGTGGAATAAAATTTTTGGGGTCCAACAGTGAAATAACAATATAAAAAAGTGATCTGAGCTTGACTAACACCATAGTTCCTGACAACATGGAAAAGTTGGTGGCATTTTCCTCAGGTTCTGTCAAGCCAGATTTGGGAAGGACCCTTGCTGGGAGCCCTAGGACAGCCCAGGGGACAGCAGAGCAGGATACCTGTCCACAGGTCAGCACTCCAAAAAGTCCATCCATTTACTGCAGCAGGCAGCAGTGCAGGGAAGGGTCTGGAGCACAAGTCCTTTGAGGAGCAGCTGAGGGAGCTGGGGGGGCTCAGCCTGGAGAAAAGGAGGCTCAGGGGGAAACTTCAACTCTTTACAACTACCTAAAAGGACATTGTAGCCAGGAGGGAGTTGGTCTGTTTTCCAAAGTAACAAGTGCTAGGATAATGGAAACAGCTTCAAGTTGTCCCGGGGGAGGTTTAGGTTAGATATTAGGAAAGATGTCTTTGCAGAAAGTTTGTCAAGCACTGAAACAGGCTTCCCAAGGAAGTGGTAGAATCGCCACCCTTGGAGGGATTTAAAAGATATGCAGATGTGGCACTTGGGATGTGGGTTAGTGGTGGCCTTGGCAGTGCTGGGGTAACAGTTCGACTGGATCTTAGATCTCTTTTCCAACCTAAACAATCCCGTAATTCTATGATTCCACCTCCATTTCTCCCACAAGAGGTACTGCCCAGGATGGGATGCCCTGACCCAAGGTCATAGCCAGTGGGGTTTGCAGCTGGGCAAGGAGCTGCAGGTGGTCTGGGCTGGTCATGGTGGTGACAAGCCCATCTGCAGCTCCTACGGCCGCAGAGGCTTGCGGCGCTTTCCCTTGGCGTGGGGCGCTCACCGGCCCGGCCATCGGCTGCTGCAGTGCAATAAGCTGGACTTGGCAAGAGCACAGCTATTCCTCGAAGGCAAGCAGAGGGTAGCATTGCTATTACTCATCAGTCAGAGACTTTCAGCTGGAATAATCCTCCGCTGGCTATGTGGAGTATCGAGCCGCAGGGTGGGAGGCCCCATGGGAGCTGTTTTGCTGACCCTCAGGCTCTGCTGTGAAGGGCTGGTTCGTCCCTACTGCAGCCAGGAGCAGGGAGCATAATCCCTGGGATGAGACGTGCAAGGAGAAGGGAGAGACAAGGAACAGAACTGCGATGGCCACTTTGGCACCTGGCTGTTGTCTGGCTGCCCATCTCTACTTGTCTTCCCCTTTCCATGGCATCAGTAAAGGGGATGGGCTGTGGAGCTGACACCTGGCCCCTGCTCCAGGTCCCCTCTGGGTAGATTTGGGGAGGGAGCACTGGTGCAATACACACCATCTTCCCTGCAGCTGTCACAGGGCTCGGAGATGCCTCTGCCTGTGTCCTTCCCTGCCAACATGCTGACAGCAGCTCCAGTGCTCAGCCATTGTGTGCAGCTTCCATCCTCTCTTTCAGTGTCTATTTTCCACCTGAGAGAGGTCCCAGCACAGAGAAGGGATGAAGTGGAGCAGATGGGAAGCAGAAAACAAGCCCTGTGAGGCAGAGCTCATCCCGGCGAGCTCATTACCCTGTGCTGCTTTTAATCACATTATTGCAGTGTGAAGGCCATCAATACATCTCCCACATTTAAAATAGAGCTGGGGAGGGACCATCAGCTCCATCAGCCTGAGACAGGCCACAGGAACAGATAAGAATAGTCTGTTGCTGGAAAACACATCACTGGGTGGCTTAGTCAAACCCTATATATAGCAAGGGATTGAAATAACTGGTGGCTTTCAGGGGAGCTGATCTGCAAGCCCGGGGTTGCGCTAAAACTTGCCCAGTTGATGGTAATGAAGTCAATTAGTGTGGAGCAGTTGGCAGCTGAGGAGACTCAGCTGCCCGAGGTGTGTGCAGTCCCCTCTCCGTCTTTCCCTGCAGATGGAGTTGGGAGCCCGTGGCATTAGGCTGGGAGTGGCTTACAGCCTGTGGGTGAGGGAGCCAGGCAGGGGGAAGGATGCCTGGGGAGCTCCACTTGCTCCCCCAGCCTGGCAGGCAGCAGTGTGTGGCTGCTGGGCTCCAGAGACACAACCTGCTCTGCTGACCACTGCCTGGGAGTTCCATTTAGTGCTCCTTTTTTGTTTACAGATTATATATATATATATATATATATATATATATATGTATCTACACACATGCTAAGCTTCAGACGCAGCATTGCATTCGCATGTGTGCGTTAGCAAACACACATGCAGACAGTTCTGCATCTAGCTTGAGTGAGGTTTTGAGGTAGTTTTAGAGCAAAAAAAGGCACAGTCAAGGTAATAAAGTACCCCACACTTTCTGCCCTGTCTGTCCTGAAGGTGGCTGTCAATGGTGGTGTGGGACATGCTCTCCCCAGGGATGCTCCTTTCTGCATGCAGCCCCTGGTTTCCCTTGGTCTCAGTCCCTTCCTGGTACTGGGGCACCTGAATTCCCTCTGGTCTGTTCCCACCACAGATGCAGATCTCACAAGCACCTCCTCTGTGTGCTCCATCTCTCCTCCTGATCTCTGGTGCTTCCATCGTCACAGCACACGTTTTGTTTCCTTGCCCTCGTTTCAAATCCTATCACTGCCTCAGCCTCCTAGGAGAGATAAGGGCTGGGGTGGAGGTAAAACCAGGCCTGTGGTTGTCTGCTGATGGCACATGATTGTTCAAAGCACCCTTTGTGAACATCCCCATGTCAGATTTCGTTGTACATCCTCCCCTCTGTAATCAGGAATCCCAGAGAGGAGCCTTTGGCACTGCTCAGCACACCCCCTTCCCCCCACTGTGTCCCAAAACTGTGGCAGCTCAGTCCAAGGTGCTTGGCAGAGGTGTTGGGAGGGGATCTGGGAGGGCTCTGGAGAGTTCAGCTGGGAGAATGGGCAGAATTCTGGGGGGACTGAGCATCAGCCAGTGTTCAGGCATTGGCATCTGAAATGAGAGACCACCAGGGTTGCCTGGGGAGGCTGCTGGCTGAGAAAGCTGAGAGAGGGAAGGGCACAGGGGCACCTAGAAGGTGGGGAACCTGCCAGGCAGACCCCTGGCATTGCCTGAGGTGGGTCTGAAACAGCCCTGGCAGCCAGTGATCAAGCATGACTTCGTCCCTTTCCTTCAACACTGTGCTAAAAACCATGCACAGCATGGTCAGAGCTGCAGCGTTCTTAGCACAAGGATGCAGAGTGTTAGGGAACTGGGATCACACAGTGAGATGCCCCCATTTCTACTGTGGGAGGGTGTGTGAAAGGTGTCTACTTGTCAGGAGCCCTCCTAAAGGGAGCTTTCCTCCTAGTGGGGCTGAGAATAGGGCTTGGGAAGTGATTTTATGAGGTTCTTGTTAATTTGGATCTTGATTCAGATACCAGAAGTGTTTTCCATATTTTCCAGGCATCCATCTGTCACAGTGATGAGCCCTGCACAGTACTTGTCAGCAAATAAATGAAATATTCTGGTGAGATTCACTGCATTTAATGCTGGGAGATGAGTTCTGGCTTGCGAGATACTTGTACTTCATGCTGCTTATCTTACTTTGTACAGGTTTTTGTCCCAGTATTTTAATAGATACTGTTTTGATTGTGTAAAATAATGCTGAAGAGCATAGGTACCTGGGCAGAGTCCCAGGGGTCAGATTGTAGGGAGCAGTTTGTGTGGGGATAAAGACCATGGCTGAGCATCTTTCAGGCAATGGAGAGGTTGAGCCAAAGGACCTAGGGGCTGATGGGAATGGTGGGATTGGTAACCAGCAGCTAAGTGGGGAAGCTGGGAAGCTTCTGGCACCACTGGCTCCCACCAAACCTCTCAGACATCCAAGTCACTGAACAGAGGATTCATGTTTAACTGTGATGCTGAAGCTCTCTGGCTCCATCATTAAAAAAACCCAGCGGCGCTGGGGGAATTCAGCATTTAATTAACTTGCCAAGTGGTAACGTTGACCAGAATTATGCAGGAAGACTTCTATTTCAGTTAATTACAGTTTTGTTGTCTCCCATTAGTAAATTGAAACAATTGCAGGGTAAGGCCTGGTGGAGGTTGGCCATCACGGCTGTGGCCACCTGCCAGCCATCTCTGGAGCTCAGGGGAGGCCAGGCACACCCCTAATTTCTGCAGCCCTCAGTGCTGACCCCCCTACCCTCAGCCTGCCTCGCCCCCCGGAGGGAGCACGGGCAGCCATGGCCCAGCACTTGCTGCCCCTTCAGCAGAGCCAGCAGGAATTGTGGCCAAGCCCCTGATGCCACTGGCATGGTGCACAGGTGAAACCTGGCATGGTCGTTCCCACTTAGATACAATGTCTTAAAGGAAGCTGCTTTCCCTCAGTCCCTCATGCCCTCCCCCAGGGCTCTGTCCTGCCCCTTGTGACCCCAGCAGCACTGATTGTCTCTCCAGAAACCCACTTTTCCCGTGACTCTACTGCAAATCCCAGTTCTTTGGAGGCAAAGAAAGCAGGGAGCCTGAGGAATCAGGGCAGTGACCCTCAAAGGCTGTAAGCTGATAACCAGCTGGGCTGGGCAGCCCCCAGCGGCCTCACCCCCCTGCCTCTGGCTGGCTGTGTTCCAGCGTGCCCTGCCGTGCCAGTGCCTCTTCATTTCAGATGGCATCTCAGGTACACTTTGGTTTCATCCCTCTTCTTAATTATTGATGCTTTCCTGCGCCTGGAGCCCACTCTGCATCCCAGCAGTGTTGCCCGTGTTCCCTGCGTGCCACAGCCTTCATCAGCCCCAGCTCCCCATAACTGTGTTCCACGTGGTTAAACCCCCCCGTGCCCACCACCACAGTTCTAAGGCAGCAAGCCTCAGTGCCAAGCAAAGCCCAATCCCCACCCTGATCAGGGCCAAGGTTTCCAGCATCTTTAAGTGTGGTGACTCAGACAGAAGCTGCCATGCCTTTGACATAAGCTCCTTACCCATTTTCCACCCCAGCGAGGGGCACTCTGGCTTCCTGGGCATCCATGGGTTTGGACATGTAAAGCACTAAATACAGCCTAATTATTATTATCTTCGTGGGATCTGGTTAATCTCAATGGGGATTTACAAGCTGTTAGCAAAGCAGCCGCTCCTCCAATGTTTGCATTTTTCTCAGGGGCAGCTTAATCCCCTTGGCCGTGTTCTCTGGGAAATGCTCGAGGCCAGGTTACATGGAGGAGGAAGCTGCTTTAGAGCCAGTCCCTCTGAGAGGGAGCAGAGGTGCTGTGGGATAACCAAACACCGAGCTGATAACGCTGCGGGAGAGGGACGGATCATTTGTCACCGGCAGAGCGTGGGGCACCGGCACAAGCCTGGGAGGTGCCTCAGCTTCAGCATCCTCACATCCTAAATCCCCCAGGGATTTAGCCCTCAGACACATGACAGGTGCCAGTGCTGGGGTTGATGGGGCTGCCGAGGTCTCTTAAAGATGGAACCAAGAGCTCAGAATGGTTTACCAGAGGCATTCCCACTGGCACGGGCAGCTTTGCTTGCCTCCACCTTCCCACAGCTGCCGTGGGCAGGATTTCTCTCTCCCTCATGTGCGTGTGGGAGCTGGGCAGCTCACAGCTGCTGCTGCTGGAGCGTTCACTGCAGCCAGTGTGAGCTGTGATGGCAAATGCTGCACTGGCTGCTGCAGCACGGTCTGCGCTCACACACAGCTCCACGTGGCACTGGCTGTGGCAGGGATGGGGCTCTCCCACAGCTCAGGAAAATTCACTTATCCCTTCGCTACTCTTCTGCCATAACTTCACAGTGATTTTCCACAGGGGTTCGGATTGAAGCGCAGGGTGCAGGACTTTCAGCAGGGTCTCTTCAGCATGTAAGTCCCCAGAGGTGCTGAAAGAAAAGCCAGTAAGAGAAAATGCAAATTCAGCATATGCCAGTCTCTCAACTTAAGTGTCTCTGGGGCTTGGCAGGCACCTCTCACAGCTGGCAAAGCCCAAGGACCCTCTCTGCTTGCCCTTCCTTGGTTCCTGTCTTCCCACTGTACCCAGGCCTTCCTGCCTGCTTTGAAAGATGAGGGGCATTTCAGAGTGGAGCTCCACAATCTTTTTGGCAGAGCTATTTTTAACAGAGATTGTTCCCTTATCCACTTCCCAGTGCAGTCCCATGAAGAGTCGAGCTGTCACATCTACAAGAGCAGGATGGCAGGGTGAGCTGCTCAAACTGGGGCAGCTGCCAAGAGGAATGGCTGCAGAGCCACAGCTGGGAGGAACCTCAGGGAGGAGCCTCAGACCAACCTGCAGAGAGATCAGATCATAGAATCATAAAACGATTTGCCTTGGAAGGGACCTTAATCTCATTCCAACCCCTCTGCCATGGGCANCGACTGGATCTTAGATCTCTTTTCCAACCTAAACAATCCCGTAATTCTATGATTCCACCTCCATTTCTCCCACAAGAGGTACTGCCCAGGATGGGATGCCCTGACCCAAGGTCATAGCCAGTGGGGTTTGCAGCTGGGCAAGGAGCTGCAGGTGGTCTGGGCTGGTCATGGTGGTGACAAGCCCATCTGCAGCTCCTACGGCCGCAGAGGCTTGCGGCGCTTTCCCTTGGCGTGGGGCGCTCACCGGCCCGGCCATCGGCTGCTGCAGTGCAATAAGCTGGACTTGGCAAGAGCACAGCTATTCCTCGAAGGCAAGCAGAGGGTAGCATTGCTATTACTCATCAGTCAGAGACTTTCAGCTGGAATAATCCTCCGCTGGCTATGTGGAGTATCGAGCCGCAGGGTGGGAGGCCCCATGGGAGCTGTTTTGCTGACCCTCAGGCTCTGCTGTGGAGGGCTGGTTCGTCCCTACTGTAGCCAGGAGCAGGGAGCATAATCCCTGGGATGAGACGTGCAAGGAGAAGGGAGAGACAAGGAACAGAACTGCGATGGCCACTTTGGCACCTGGCTGTTGTCCGGCTGCCCATCTCTACTTGCCTTCCCCTTTCCATGGCATCAGTAAAGGGGATGGGCTGTGGAGCTGACACCTGGCTCCTGCTCCAGGTCCCCTCTGGGTAGATTTGGGGAGGGAGCACTGGTGCAATACACACCATCTTCCCTGCAGCTGTCACAGGGCTCGGAGATGCCTCTGCCTGTGTCCTTCCCTGCCAACATGCTGACAGCAGCTCCAGTGCTCAGCCATTGTGTGCAGCTTCCNATCATGAACACTTCCAGGGATGGGCATCTCCATGGAATAGATTAGTACTTTGCTTGTCTGGTTGTGGAGGAGCCCTAAGCCTCGTGCTGATGAGATCACACCAGCAGTGACACCTGCCTCTCCATGGGCTTCTTGAATGGGACCTGATTGGCACTCAGCATCTGCAGCAGTGGTGGCCAGTGTTGGCCTTCCATGGTTTTTCTGGGCTTGAATTGTCTATGGAAGGGCAAAAGCAGTTGTGCCCATCACATATGCAGAGCTCCCCAGTCACCAAAGTCTGGCAGGTTGGGACATCATGAGGATATCCAATGCCCCATTCAGGAGGGGTGTAAAGGATCTGAGTGAGGCAGGCTGGGCAGTTCAAGGCAAGCTGATCTCCTCAAGCTCCTTCAGGACCATGCTGGGAGCTGGTGTGGTGGTGTGGCAGGCAGGTATGGGCAGGAACTAAGCTGAGCTTTGTCCTGGCACATCCAACCCATCCCCTGTGCATCGTACCCTCCCCTCACTGCCTGCATCAGGGAGGGAGCTCTGGCAAAGAAAAATGGGACTCCTGAATGAAAAATGAAAGGTCACGTATTTCCATGAGGCATGGTTTCAATTTGTGTCACACAATCACATTTCCTTCTGCGGTCTGGAATAATTACACANACCTGAGAGAGGTCCCAGCACAGAGAAGGGATGAAGTGGAGCAGATGGGAAGCAGAAAACAAGCCCTGTGAGGCAGAGCTCATCCCGGCGAGCTCATTACCCTGTGCTGCTTTTAATCACATTATTGCAGTGTGAAGGCCATCAATACATCTCCCACATTTAAAATAGAGCTGGGGAGGGACCATCAGCTCCATCAGCCTGAGACAGGCCACAGGAACAGATAAGAATAGTCTGTTGCTGGAAAATACATCACTGGGTGGCTTAGTCAAATGCTATATATAGCAAGGGATTGAAATAACTGTGGTGGCTTTCAGGGGAGCTGATCTGCAAGCCCGGGGTTGCGCTAAAACTTGCCCAGTTGATGGTAATGAAGTCAATTAGTGTGGAGCAGTTGGCAGCTGAGGAGACTCAGCTGCCCGAGGTGTGTGCAGTCCCCTCTCCGTCTTTCCCTGCAGATGGAGTTGGGAGCCCGTGGCATTAGGCTGGGAGTGGCTTACAGCCTGTGGGTGAGGGAGCCAGGCAGGGGGAAGGATGCCTGGGGAGCTCCACTTGCTCCCCCAGCCTGGCAGGCAGCAGTGTGTGGCTGCTGGGCTCCAGAGACACAACCTGCTCTGCTGACCACTGCCTGGGAGTTCCATTTAGTGCTCCTTTTTTGTTTACAGATTATATATATATATATATATATATATATATNAGCATAACCTGAGGCTATTTCCTCAATGTCATTTTGATGCACCCAATCTTCTCCAGGCAGAGCATGGCCTCTGGGATCCCAGGGCACACAGCCCTGGCCCCAGGCTGGTCCAGCTGAAGACCAAGACCACCTCTCTGACAGCATGACAGCTCCTCAGGGCCAGCCACCCCTTGAGGTTGGCCACCCTGAGCTTTGGGAGCCATGGATCAGCAAAGAAGTCGGGGAAAAGAACTTGGATCATATTGTGCTGTTAGCAGCAAAACTGAAGAGATTTAAGATGCTGAAACATCTAAAGTGAAAGGAATTTCAGGCCCCTGTTCCTGGACATTCCTGGGCGGGTAAAAATAGCCCTTGGGCAACCCAGGGGAGGAAAGCGCTTCTGATCTCTTAATGCAGAGCCCCTGCCTTAGCCCTGTGGGCTCTCTGCCACTCACAGCCCCGCTTGCCTCTGCTTTTTCCAGGCCATAAAACGACAGCTCTTGCTGAGAATTTCACTAGACAAGATTGTCTTGTTCTTTTCCTGCACAGCGTGTACTTTGGGTAATATCTTTGGGAAATTCTGGCATACTTGTGTACCCAGTATTTTTGTTAACCTAGAAAAAAGAGCCGTAAGTGTTATGATTATGCTATTAAACCTTTATTAAAGTATCAAAGAAAACAAATCAGAGCGAGAGAGGAGCTGTATGGAGCTGAGAAGTGTTAAGCTACGGTAGTAATCTGCCTTTGATTGTTTAATTTCGCTTAAAACTGAAATACCACAAGGCTGAAGAATGAAAGAGCTGGTGATGCTGAGGAGAGTGTGAATCCCTGTGCTGCAGCCATGGTACCTCTGGCTGGACATCTCTAGGTTCTGGACAAGGGTAGGGATGGGTTGAAGCTGGATGTGGATGGTTTGCAGGGTATGGCCATGACACTGCATGCCCCTCCACAGCCGGTTATTTGGTTTGGGTGGGCCGAATCCTCTGCACCATTGCCAGGTGTCCCACCAGCAGAGCTCCTCCGCGAGATCCCTGCTGGAGTGAAGCTCCCAGAATTTCAACAGGACTTTTCCTTCCATTCTTTTGCAGAAGAACGAATGGCTGTGCTTGAACTGCCAAACTCAGCGGCTGCTCGAAGGGAGCCTCGGCGACCCTGCCCCAATGCCACTGCCTACCCCAAAGCCGCCATCCACCGGCTCCCCGCGGCACCAGCCGCCCGCCGCCGGCCAGCAGAGAGCGCCCACGCCGGCACCCGTGCCCGCCGAGCCGGCACCCCCCGAGCAGCAACCCTCGCCCGCCAGGAGCCTCCGGGCTGCTGAGCAGAGCAGGACCCCGAGCCCTGCCCCAGCGGAGAAGAAGCCCCCACCGCCAGCAGAAAAGAAGCCCCCTGTGCCGGCAGAGGAAAAGCCCCTGCCCAAAGCTGCCCCGGAGCCTTCCAGAGCTCCTGAGAGCGTCGCTCCAAAGGGGAAGAGCGTGACCCCCAAACCAGAGGTGGAGAGAAAGGAGAGCCAGGCACTCCCCGAGGCGCCGCGGGCAAAGGAGCAGGAGGTGAGCTCTCAGGATGCATCCTGCTCCGAGCATACCTGGGCACCACTCCCTGCCCCAGGCTGGCATGGTACTGAGCTGTGCTTCTGTCAGTAGTTGTTCCCACAAATGGGGAAGGACCTTCACAGGTTCCATGGCAGCATGCTGGTACTTGCCTTCTTTTTGTTAGGATTACATTAATTCCAGCAAAATGCAATAGTTCAGGTCATGTCTGGCCTCTGCATTTCTTTTAAAATAATATAAGGGTAGTTGGGATTTGTTGTCAAATGGAAAACTCATTTTCCAGCATTCCATGTTCCAGCAGTGGGTGTTTTTCATGCTCTTTATCCCACCTTTTCTAAAATTCATAACAATTTGGGGAAACATTTGGCTGCCTTGGGATGGTGTTTCCTCACAAGCAACCATCCCAGCAGCAGCCAGCAGAGCCCCCCATGGGGAGGGGACATGGCAGAAGGTCTCCACCAGCTGGGAGGGAATGGCTGCCTTCCTCACTGCTGTGCAGCCCCCAGGGAAGAGGCTCCTTGGGTCCCCAAAATCAAGTGGTCTGTGGTCCCTTTGTGCTGGCAGGGTGGCAGGTCCTGCCAGTAGCACCAGGGCTGGGTGTGATGGCACAGTCCCCATGGCTCAGAGACTTGTCCCTCACACTGCCTAATTGTCAAGCCAATTAAAGGGGGCTTTTTATTTCTGCTGGCATCTAGCAAGGATCCTGTGGCCAGCCCTGCTTCTGAAGGGGGCCTTGGGGGCTGGGGGCCCAGTTTTTCAAACGTATTTATTAGTCCCACAATGTATTTATGCCCGGGGCCATTTGCTATACCATCCCCTGCTTGCAGCACACCCTCTAACCTGCCTTTATTAGCACAGTCAAGTTACTGATGTGCCACTGAACTGGGGGACACAGGGTGGCCCCAGCCTTTGCTCTGGGCTGGCTCCCAGTGGTGCCCAGACTTCCTGTGTGCTCCTTGGGAGACGGTTTGGGGGAGGTAGGAGCAGCAGCTCTGGAGCTGCCTGGGTCTGACACTGTGTTCTCCCTTGCCTGCAGGATGGCAGCAAGCCTTACCCCCCAGACCTGTCCCGCAGCCCCCAGAGCCTCAGCGACACCGGCTACTCCTCCGACGGCATCTCCAGCTCACAGAGCGAGATCACCGGCCTGGTGCAGCAGGAAGAGGAGAAGCTGAGCAGCACTGGGCTGGCTGGGCAGAGCCCCCCCAGCCCCTCTGAGCTCACCAAGTTGGAGAGCAGCATGCGGCCTCTCCTGGAAGGCCGGGGAGCACCGACACAGTCCCCTGAGCGTAGCAAGAGCCGCACAGAGCCACAGGAGGACCAGCGGCAACAGCAGCGGCCACGGTACCTCTCCATCACCCCTGAAGCCTTTGACTCAGACGAGGAGCTGGAGGACATCCTGGAGGAGGATGAGGAGTGGGAGAACCAGCGGGAGCGCCGGGAGAGTGCAGAGTCCTCAGATGAGTTTGGCAGCAAGCTGCGGCATGACTATGTGGAGGACAGCAGCGAGGGGGGCTTCTCCCCAGTGCCCCCCCGGACCAAAGGCCAGGAGGCAGAGGTGACAGATGAGGAGTTCATGCGGAGACAGATCCTGGAGATGAGTGCTGAGGAGGACAACCTCGAGGAGGAGGAGGAAGGCTATGGGCGCACCAAGTACAGCATCCCCAAAGCTGGGCAGAAGACCGAGGCAGAGAAGGGCAAAGAGCCAGCGTCGGCCAAGCGGCGCCTGCCACATGGTGCCAGCAGCATGTACACAGAGGAGGGCAAAGAGGTGGAGGCAGTGGAGGGTGATGACTTGAGCATGGCCCAGGGTGGGCTGCGGCGATTCAAGACCATTGAGCTGAACAGCACAACTGGCTATGGCCGGGAGATGGAGATTGGCCAGGAGCCAGATGCCAGTGTGGACCGGGAGCCCGAGCTGGAGATGGAGAGCCTGACGGGCTCCCCTGAGGAGCGCTCACGGGGCGAGTACTCCTCCACCCTGCCAGCCACAACGCCCAGCTACACCTCGGGCACCTCACCCACCTCCATCTCCTCGCTGGAGGAGGATAGCGACAGCAGCCCCAGCCGCCGGCAGCGGCTGGAGGAGGTGAAGCAGCAGAGGAAGGCTCGGCATCGCTCACATGGCCCCTTGCTGCCCACCATTGAGGATTCATCTGAGGAGGAGGAGATGCGGGAGGAAGAGGAGCTCCTGCGGGAGCAGGAGAAGATGCGGGAGGTGGAGCAGCAGCGCATCCGGAGCACAGCACGCAAGACCAAGCGTGACAAGGAGGAGCTGAGGGCCCAGCGGAGGAGGGAGCGCTCCAAAACCCCCCCCAGCAATCTCTCCCCCATCGAGGACGCCTCTCCCACAGAGGAGCTGCGACAGGCAGCAGAGATGGAGGAGCTGCACCGCTCCTCCTGCTCCGAGTACTCGCCTTCCATTGACTCAGAAGCAGAGAGCTTTGATGCTGTGACCTCCAAGCTGTACAAGTCTGGCAGCGAATACAACCTGCCCACTTTCATGTCACTGTACTCCCCGACAGAGAAGGTGGAGAGTGCTGCCAGCCAGCCCATCAGCAAGCCCCTGAAAAGCGCCGAGGAAGCCTATGAGGAGATGATGCGGAAGGCAGAGATGATGCAGAAGCAGCAGGTCCAGCAGGCCCAGCCTGCCTCTTCCTACAGCAGCACCTACCAGCAGGTCGGCTACCGCAGTACTGAGGGCCAGAACGGCTTTGACTACCAATATGGCGAGGAATACCAGTATGACAGCGGCCTCACGCGCCCCTCCCAGCCCGACTATTCCAATGCCCTGCCGAAGGCAGGAGCGGTGTACGAGGAGATCCTGCAGACCTCGCAGAGCATCTCCAGGATGCACCAGTCCTCTTCCTTTGACCTGGCCCTCAAGCAGGGTGAGAAGGTGAAGGGGCAGGAGGAGGCGTACCAGGAGAAGCGCTTCCTCAATGCAGAGAGTGCCTACGCTGACCTGCTGAAGCAGAACGGTGGCCCACTCACCCCTGGCACAAGCCCCACACAGCTCTCTGCTCCTGTCTCCTTCGCCAGCTCCGACAGCAGCACTGGCAAGACTATTCCTGATGTCCGGGTCACTCAGCATTTTGCAAAAGAGGGACAAGACCTAGGCAAGCTCCAGAGTGCCCCGGCAGCACCCAGCCCAGTATCCAAGGCTACTACCACTCCTCATGCTTACAGCAAGGGCACCAGCACGGTGACAACAGCAGCAGGCAGCCCTGGGAGTGCACTGCAGAGCTACAGCTCACCAAGTCCAGAGACCCCATCCACAGCTGGGAGAAGCTATACTCCATCAAAGAGTACTGTCAGCTATGGCTCACAGACCGAGGATACCACCAGAACCAGGACGGTGGAGATTAGCGTGCAGACAGCCAGGGAGAAGATCCCAGCCATGAGTGACAGCAAGCCCACACTGCCCAAGACATACACCTTCTTCAAGAGCTCCAGCCCTCCGCTCTCACCCACCTCACCCACACAGAGTCCCACCCGCACCACAAAGGCCACGGCAGAGTTTTCCACACAGACACAGAGCCCAGTCCTCTCCTATGATGGTCCTTCTGCTGCTGCTGCTGGCCCGGACACCTCTTCCCCCATGGTGGCGCAGGGGACGCAGACGCCACACCGGGCGGGCTCGCCGCGCCTGACTCGGCAGGCTTCCTCACAGGACTCCCCCTTCATGGTGATCACACTGGCAGCCGATGCAGCCAGCCAAACCAAGCCAGTCAGCTCTGGCGCCTTGACGTCTCCCACTTCGTCCCCCACCAGGCCAAGCCGGCAGCTGCTGGCACATGGTTACACCCAGACACCGGAGCCAGAGCAGCCGACAGGTGCCTACATCAGGGCACAGCCAGTGAAGGACCACTCCCAGAAAGCACCTGCCGTGACTTCAGCCGCTGACGGCATCACAGGACTGTACAGCTGGGGAGCACTCCCTGCAGAAAACATCTCCCTCTGCCGCATCTCCTCCATCCCCGGTACGTCCCGGGTGGAGCCAGGGCCCAAGGTGCCAAGCAGCAATGCTGTGGACTTACGGACTGCATTGAAGTCTGCCCCAATCATTATAACAGACCAAGGCATGGATCTCACGTCCTTGGCCACCGAGGCCAGGAAATACTGCCTGACCCTGGACCACATCCCCAACCGGCAGTCCACAGCCATCCAGCCCTTGATCATCAACCTCAATGCCCAGGAGCAGCCCCACGCCATCATTGCAGCAGCCAGCACTGCCAGCCTGGCCATCGCCTCTCCCATGATTCTCTCGCAGTCCAAGCAACCCATGGTCTATGGAGACCCTTTCCAGAGCCGTGTGGATTTCGGGCAGGGGACTGGGAGCCCAGTGTGCTTGGCGCAGGTGAAGCAGGTGGAGCAGGGTGTCCAGACAGCCACTGTCAGAGCCAGCGGGGTGGCCAGTGGCAAGCCCGAGCCCACCGCTGCCCCCCAGACCAAATTCGCAAGGTACGGCATGCCGGGCCAGATGGTGAAGAAGGATGTGCTCCTCACACAGACCGGTGGGGCACAGAATGGCAGTGGCCTCCCACAGTCCTTCCCACCAGAGCCAGGATCGGAGGTGTACCGGGCAGTGCCAGTAGAGCTGAAGAGCCAGAGCCCTCTCCTTGCCCTAGGTGGCAAGAAATCCCAGGTGATGATGGTGCAGATGGAGGAGGCAGCAACTGGCCCGGTGACCAAAGTGCTGAAGGAGGAGGGGCCAGCCAACGTTCTGGACCTCACAGGCGTGAAGCCGGAGAGCCAGGTGGCCTGCTGTGACATGGTCTACAAGTTCCCCTTTGGTGGCAGCTGCACGGGTGCTTTCAACCCCGCCTCCAAGATGCCAGAGAAGAAAACCGGAGAGGCGGCAGTGATGCCTGGTCGTAAGGCTGGTGGACCAATGTATGGCAGCAGAGAGCCAGAGCTGCCAGAGACCTTCCCTTACCGGGAGCAGCCGGCCCCGGCACCTGCGCTCTACGAGGAGCAGAAATTTTACCCAGCTAGCGCCTTTGGACGACTCTACTCCTCCATGTCGGACACGAACCTCTCTGAAATCGGGATGAGCTACTACCACACAAAGGGGGATCAGCCCTTCCCTGCCCCAGCAGGTGATGCCGCTGTGGACCTCAGCACCATGAAGCACTCCTACAGTGTGGGCTTTGCCGAGGGGGGTTACCTGGGCCAGGGGCCACAGTACGGCTCTTTTTCCGACCTCCGCCAACCAGGAGAGCTGCTGAGCCACCCCTTTCCCATGCGAAGGTACAGCTCGGCCTCCAACATCTACTCCGACTACCGTTTCTCACACCGGGGGGACCTGGCCAGCTTCCAGGAGTCCAGCCTGGCCCACTACAGTGCCACCACGGCACGTGAGATCAGCCGCATGTGTGCTGCCCTCAACTCCATGGACCAGTACGGGGGCCGGCATGCCAACGGCCCTGATGTGCTGCCTTATGGCCCCAGCACGGGGCAGGGGGCCACAGGGGGCCTGGCAGCTCAGCAGCAGGGCCCTGTACCCCCCAAGCCCAGTGGGATGTACAACCCCACCTTCCCTGAGGGACGGCAGGGCTTCAGCAACCTGGCACAGTACAACGTTCCTGGTGTCCGCCTGGGCGCCATCCGGCAAATGCTTCCTTCCACCGCAACCGTGCGGGCCGCCGACGGCATGATCTACTCCACCATCAACACCCCCATTGCCTCCACACTGCCCATCACCACCCAGCCGGCCTCGGTGCTGCGGCCCATGCTGCGTGGGCTATACAGACCCTATGGCCCAGGCGGTGTGGCAGCAGTCCCACTGGCCAGCTTGACCAGGCTGCCAGTTGTCACCCCCCGTGTCCCGCTTGCAGCACAGGGCCTCTACCGCTTCCCGGCCCCAAGCCGGCCGGCCCCAGCAGCCTCAATGATGGAGACACCCGTCTACCTGGGGAAGCCCGTCGCCAGCACAGCACCGGCAGCGGTGGGAGCTGCTCCTGCTGCCAAAGCACCCGCTGCTCCTGCCGCACCTGCCAGTGGCTTGCAGAGAGCAGAGCCACCAACAGCTGCCCCCCGTGCAGAGGCACCAGCAGCACCAGCAGCCCCCAAGGAGAGCGGGCCAGTGGCCACAGCACCCAAGCCACCACTGGATGGAGCTCAGCGGGAGGAGAGGGAGCGGGAAGAGGAGCGTCAGCGCAAGCAGCAGGAGCACGTGCTGCAGCTGGAGCGGGAGCGCGTGGAGCTGGAGAAGCTGCGGCAGCTGCGGCTGCAGGAGGAGCTGGAGCGGGAGCGCGCCGAGCTGCAGCGGCACCGGGAGAAGGAGCAGCTGCTGGTGCAGCGGGAGCTGCAGGAGCTGCAGTGCATCAAGCAGCAGGTGCTGCAGCAGCAGCAGGAGGAGCGGCACGCGCAGCTGGCACTGCAACGGGAACAGCTCGCCCAGCAGCGCCTCCAGCTCGAGCATATCCACCAGCTCCAGCACCAGCTGCAGCAGCAGCTGGAGGAGCAGAAGCGGCAGAAGACCATCTTCCCCACTCCCGTGGAGCCCACTGCCCGCCCACCCGAGGGGCCTGCTGAGGCACCGCGGGTGCTGCCGCACAATGGGCAGGCATGGCCCCCACAGGGCCAGACACCCCCGGAGGGGCCTGTCGGTCCCCGCTACCCCATGCCACAGCGGCCACTCAGCAGCTCAGCCTCAGACATGTCACTTCAAGTCGAGGAGTCTTGGGAGCCCGGCCGGGGCATCAAGAAGAGGAACTCGATGCCACGGCTGAGGGATGCCTACGAGAAGGAGACCTTTGCAGCACGGAAGATGGCTGACAGCAGCGTGCAGACAGATGAGGAGGATGGCGAGGAGCGGTTCATGCTGTCGCGGCGGCGGCGAACACGGCGCAGCGCTGACTGCAGTGTGCAGACGGACGAGGAGGACAGCGGGGAGTGGGAGCAGCCCGTGCGCCGCCGGCGCTCCAGGGCCTCGCGGCACTCTGAGGCCAGCACCGAGGGAAAGACCGACGGGGCAACTCGCACAGCCAGCGTGGGTATCCAGACCATCAGCGACTGCTCAGTGCAGACAGAACCTGACCAGCTCCTCCGCGTCTCCCCCTCCATTCACATCACCACCCATGACCCCCGAGTGGAGATCGTGAAGTACATCTCAGCCCCAGAGAAGACGCAGCGGGGTGAGAGCCTGGCCTGCCAGACAGAGCCAGAGCCAGCTCCCCAACCTGGCGTCGTGGTCCCCCAGCTGACGGTGCCCACCACCATCCCACCCTACTCCACCAACCTCCAAATAGTGAGCACAGGCCCCCTGGACCCCCATGCTGTCCGGCAGCAAACCCTGGGCAAGTTTGAGAAGAAGAAGCCAGATCCCCTGGAAATTGGTTACCAATCCCATCTGCCGGCCGAATCCCTCTCCCAGCTGGTGACCCGCCAGCCACCCCGCTCTCCCCAGGTCCTCTACTCACCCGTCTCACCCTTGTCCCCCCATCGCCTCCTGGAGTCGTCCTTTGCCACCAGCGAGCGGCTGAACAAGGCCCACGTCCCCCCACAGAAGCACTTCACCACCGACTTAGCCCAGCGCCAGCAGACGCTCCCGCGCCCCATCAAGACCATGCAGCGCTCCCTGTCTGACCCCAAGCCCATCAGCCCCACCTCTGAGGAGGCCGGCAAGGACAGGTTCTCCCTCTACCAACACCCGCTGCTCCCCAGCTCACAGGTACGTCACCACAGGGAATAACCTTACCCTCAGCCCTGGGAGGCACCTCGGGACACTGTGGTTTCATTAGCACTGTGGCAATTAATATTTCAAAAGGCCGGTCCCCACAGCGTCTGATGGCAGCCAGCAGGCACAGACGTGCATGCCAATACCAGCAGCTGGAGGGAGGCCCTGGAGGTCCATTGGCTGCATGAGCCTGTCAGCAGGCAGGAGATGCTGCGGGTTGGCAGCATCGGGGCTGTCCCCTGCTCCAGATGGGTCCCCCTTCTCTCTCGAGGAGCTACCTCCACTTAGGGTTGTGATGGCTCTTGCTCACACCTTTGCCCCCACACACCAAGGTTGCCTTGGGCAGTCAAGTGCTCAACCAAGAAGTCCCAGGGCAATTCCTGGGGCAGCAGCACCCACCGGCAGTCCCCCGAGTCCCTCTGCCAAGTGCCCACGGACAGAAAGTATTTTTTGCAGCAGAGGGTATGCACATGGCCAGCTCGGCGCTTGGCCGGCTGCCACCCCTGGTAATTACTCACGGAAAGCGCCCTGCCTGTTACTTCCATCCTATTTATTGCGCTTTTACATAAACGCCGCTTTCTCAGTGCGTGGGGGAACACGTGCACAGCGGGATGCCTCACCCCAGCCCCTAGGGCACAGGAGGACCACTGCAATGCTTGGGGTGGGATGTGGGGGGGACACCCACCTGCCCCCCTGACCAGATGTCCCTTGGCTTTACAGGTGGGGGGGCTGCAGTCAAGCTCGCTGGCACGCAAGGTGAAGCGGACACTGCCCAGCCCACCACCTGAGGAGCCGCACGTCCCCCTGGCGAGCCCAGCTGCCTCCCAGCTCTACCTGAGCAGCCTGGCTCCCAAAGCCACCGCGCCTGTCACTAAGGCCAGCCTTCTGAAGGAGCTAGACCGCGACCTGAGGCTGGTGGAACATGAGGCCACCAAGCTGCGGAAAAAGCAGGCGGAGCTGGACGAGGAGGAGAAGGAGATCGATGCAAAGCTGAAGTACCTGGAGCTGGGCATCACCCAGCGCAAGGAGTCGCTGCTGAAGGATCGGGTTGGTGGGCGGGACCACCCCTATCTGCGCTACCCCGGGGATCGCCGCGACTACCTGTCAGACAGCGAGCTGCACAGCCTGCGCCTCGCCGCCTACGACAGCGCCGGCCTGCGCCCTGCCGGGCAGTACCCCGACTACACCGCCGCCGCCGCCGCTGCCGCAGCCGCCGCCGCGTCCTATGGCGCCTACCCGTACCCTGCCCCGCAGGG
Source organism: Hypocryptadius cinnamomeus (assembly GCA_013400635.1). Lineage (NCBI taxonomy): Eukaryota > Metazoa > Chordata > Aves > Passeriformes > Zosteropidae > Hypocryptadius > Hypocryptadius cinnamomeus. The sequence goes on from VYZP01026912.1 coordinate 189,964, forward strand.
CCCCACCGCCTTCCCACCACCACGCCTCCAGCACCCCCAGTACCCCACAGCCAGCACCTCACAGGATGGCTTGCCGGCAGCTCCACTGCCCACCTTCACTTCGCCTGGTGGCTTCTCGGCCCCCGGCACCGCATACCCAGAGCTGGGCACCCCAGCCCAGCCAGGCTTCCAGCCCCAAAACCCCTACCAAGCCCCGAGCGCCTTTGCTGGGGCAGCCACCGTGCCGGCGGCACAGCCCACCCTCTACCAGAGCCCGGCAGACATAGCTGGCGGGCACCAGAAGCCGCGGCAGACTTCTCTGGCTGACCTAGAACAGAAGATCCCCACCAACTACGAGGTCATCGGTGCAGCCACCAGCTCCTCTGCCGTGCCTGATGTCACCTTCAGCACTGCACCGGCGAGCGGTGGCTATGAGCAGTACAAGGCACCTGAGACCCGGCCGGCTGAGAGAACCAGCACAGCACCGGGCCCCTCAGCCAGCTACTCTTCCGAGTCCCTCTACACCAGTCTGGAGCAGAACATCCCCCGTAACTACGTGATGATCGAGGACATCAGTGAGCTCACCAAAGAGAGTCCAGCAGTGGACGGGCAGAAAGCAGAGCCAGTGGGCACGAGCACCGATAGCCGCCACAGCAGAGAGAAGAGTGATCTAGGGGACACCGAGGGCTCCGGCCGTCCCTGCTGCTACACCAAGGCTGAGGAGGAGTCTGAGGAGGACATCTATGATCACCATGGACCCGACCATCGTGGGAAGAACAGCTACTACCGGGGCACAGAAAGCAATGGCAGGATGTCAGGGAGCTCCACCAGCTCAAGCTACTACTATGGGGACAGTGAGTACCGGCACTCCTCACGGATGGACAAGCACAGCTCTGGCACGCCACTACCGAAGCATTCATCCAAGAACCTGGCACCTGCTGTCATCTCCTCCAAGCGCAGCAAGCACAGGAAGCAGGGCATGGAGCAGAAGATCTCCAAGTTCTCCCCCATTGAAGAAGCCAAAGACGTAGAGTCAGACCTGGCCTCCTACTCAACAACCACCTCAATTGGCAGCAGCAATGTGGCCTCCAGGGCCAAGAAGCTGCAGGATGAGATCACCTACGGCCTGAAGAAGAATGTCTATGAGCAGCAAAAGTACTACGGTGTCTCCAGCCGGGATCTGGTGGATGAGGAGGAGCGGGTCTACTCTTCCAGCAGCAGAACTCGCTCTTCTGGCTATGGGGTGGAAAAGTCCTCCAGCCGGGAGATGGGCGGCCGGAGCAAGTCCTATGAACGGGAGAGCATGGAGCGCTCCCAGAAAGTCAGCTCCAAGCCCTCATCCCTCAGCATGAGCCAGAGCCGTGGGCGGGCGCCCATGCGCTCGCAGCCCTCAGAGGAGGAGAGCCCGGTCAGCCCCATGGGGAAGTCAATGGGGGGGTCACGCACTGCAGGAGGGCCGGGCCCCCAATCAGCAGGGGACCCCTGCTCCCAGTTCTGCTCCAGCCACTCGTTGCCTGATGTGCAAAAGCACATCAAAGACGTGCCAAGGAGTCACTCGTACAAGCACGAGGAGGGCTACGGCATGGATGATGCCCATTGCGTTGTCTCGGACAGCGAAGGTAACAGCTCCCCGTGGTGACCACCCCAGAGCATGGCACTTCCCCGGGGCATGCCCGTCCGCTCGTACGCAGAGACACTCTCACCGCCTCAGTTTGCTTGACACGTGCCTTCCTCCCCCTGCCCTGGGTGTTCGGTGTTAGCCGGTCCTGCACGGTGCCCTGCTGCGCCGCGTCCTGTCCCCACCGGCACGTGCTGTCCCCTGCGCGCGTGCCCGCTGCTTGTCCCTCCCACTTCATTGCATGGCTTCCACCCGCGCAGCCTTGAGCGAGAGATTGACTGTGGTTTGTTTTTGGTTTCCGAAGCCTATCATTTGGGTCAGGAGGAGACAGACTGGTTTGATAAGCCCAGGGAGGCGCGGGCAGAGAGGGTCAGGCACTACGGTGGCCACTCTTCCTCACAGAAGAGACCCCCAGTTAAGCACACCTACCATGATTATGACGAGCCCCCCGATGAAGACCCGTGGCAGCACGATGACTACCCCCAACACCGCGAGCACCGGCACCACAGGGAGTATGATCGCCACGCTGGCTCCTCCCGGCACGCCAGCAACGAGCCCCCACGCCGCTCATCGAAGCAGCACCCACGAGAATCTGGCCGCCATGAGCCCCGTGGCCACGGGCCTTCAGCCGGCCCCAAGAAGGCGCAGCAGCCCGAGTCCCGTGCGCCTTATGGCCCCAGCTCTGCTGATTACGCCCCGTCATCCCGCCCTGCTGCTCACCACCACGGCACTGAGACCCCCAAGGCACAGAAACCTTCCCAGCCGCATGGGTCGGCCACGCCAGCGCCGAAGCAGGAGCCCCTCACACACCCCCAGCAGCCGGCGGCCAGGCAGCAGCAGGCAGGGCAGCCGGCAGCGCGGCAGCAGCCGGCAGCGCGCCAGGCTGCCCAGCCAGCCAGCTCGGCACAGCCTGAGACCAGGGGCAGGACACAGGGACCCCCCTCATCCCGGCCACCGCAGCAGCAGCCAGGGCCGGCCCAGGCAGCAGGGAAGGCGCCAGCCGCACTCCATGCACAGCCGGGCGGACACCCAGCACCGGCCGTAAGTATGGGCTTAGCTGGCCAGGCTGCATCCTGACCCCACAGCTCTGCCTGGAATCGGCACAGCTGGCTGTGGCCACGGGCTGGCAGGGGAAGTGTTGGGAATGGGAGGCATGGAGTAAAGTGTATCCCACTCACACGCCCAATACAGACACCCATAGGTGCTGTGGAAGCTGCCATCCCCTCGAGGGGACCCAGGAGGGGACGTCACGATGTCCTGGATCCCTTGCTGCCTCTCCTGGGGTTGTGGAGCAGTATTTGGGGGTTTTGGTGTCACCTCCTGGCCTGGGCCACCCCTGGCAGATGCTCTATTGGGAGGGTGAGCCCTGAGAGCTGTTTTCCCCTTTCCAGACAAAAGTGGAGCCGACAGACACATCCAAACCTGCAGCAAAAGTGCCACAGCAGCCGGGGAGAGCGCCGTCAGCACAGCCCCTGGGAGCAGCAGGTCAGTGAGCCCCAGTGGCACTGTGCCATCTGCCCCACCTCATGTCAGCTGCCTGGCACCCCAAAGCTTGGCTGAGCTCTCCCAGCTGGGCCTGTCCCCTGCTAACAGTGGCTTCGTTTGTCCCCCAGCAGACAGCAAGCCCGGTCCAAGGGCGGCCGGGCCACGTGGTCCCGCGGGCATGGCCACAGGGCAGCCCGGTGGGGAAGGAGAGAGTGTCTTCTCCAAAATCTTGCCAGGGGGGGCAGCGGAACAAGCAGGCAAACTGACTGAAGGTGAGAGCTGTTCCTGGGATGGGGACAGGGCGGTGGTGCTTTTCTGCACTGAGACGGAGTCAGGCACCTTGGGGATGGCTGGGTGCAGCCAGTGGGATGCAGTGTTCCCACAGTTTGGGGCCCAGGGAGGTAGGGGACCAGGGTCACTACACCATACTGACACCTGTCCTGGCTTCCATACAGCGGTGTCAGCTTTCGGCAAGAAGTTCACTTCGTTCTGGTGAGAGAACGGCACAAGGTGAGTGCAGCCAGCAGCGGGCACTGTGCCATGGGCTCTCCTTGCCCTAGCCGTGCCTGATGCCCTCCTCCTCCCTTCCACTGCAGGAGTTTGGGAAGTGAGTGGAGATTTGAGTCGTTGCAGTGGAAAAACCTATGAAGAAGCCAATGAATTCAGCACGCGGCGCCAGACTCTGAGTATAACGGTGAGTGTACAGGGCACACCTGCACACAAGTCCCCTCCGCCATGCCATCTCTGAGGTTCCAGCAGCACCACTGTCCCCCGAGCACCTGCTGAGCCCTGCTTTGCCATGCTCCCAGCCTCCAGGCTGGGAAAGACATAGCACGGACCCATCCCCTTCGTGTTGGGCCACTCATCTTCATCCCTAGGTGCTGGCCCCAAGCCAAGGCATGGAGGCTTGGCCATGTTCCACAGTCTCAGCAGTGCTGGTGCAGACCCTGGGTTTCCAGGGAAGCTTTGGGTGGTCCGGGCTCTGCTCCGGGAGCGCGTCCAGCGCGGGGGCGGGCGGAGGCGGCGGCAGCTGCTCCGCCGGCAGTGCCTCTTGGCGCTCTGGGGCCTTTTCGCTCGGGCCATCGCTGCCGCTCGGCGGGGACCCTTCCGCGGGGAGGGGCTGCTCGGACTAACGCCTCTCTCCCTCGCTCTTTCTCTCGCTCGCACTCTCTGTCTCTCTCTCTCTCTGTGTTTCTTTCTCTCTCTCTCCTTCTCTGTCTCTCGCAAGCTTTTGAAAACAGGGCGATCCCTGGATGCTGGACCAAATGACGGCCGAGCAGGGGCCCGGCGGACGCCCCGGGGCGGGTGCCCCCCACGCCTGGCGAGCAGCTCCGGCGCGGCACTCGGCGAGTCCCGGCAGCTGCCTCGAGGGGATGGGCCTGGTCCGGACCGTGGGGTCAGGCCCCGTAGGTCGGCTGCGGCCCTTTCTCAAGATTATACGCAGAGTTGCTCCCTCTGAACCCCAGCTCTGGCCTCTTCATAGGTTTTTCCCCCCCGCGAGCCGAGGGCTGGGCGCCGTGGGCGCCGCTCCTCCTTCCCGACCCCACCCGNGGGTTTTATTTTTCTAAAGTTTATACCAAATCCTCTTCCCTCTTTGCTTTGTGCGATGAGTTAGCACACGGGCTGTCGTCTGTAGAAGCAATAGAGTGCAGGAGGCTACAAAAGAGCACAAATCGCGTGGAACAAGATCAGGAGAGCTTTGCCTCCGGCAGTATCCTTCCTTTTACTGTGCAATCCAAGTCCTTCTCAAGCCATTTTGCGGGGACGGCCGGCGCAGCGGCCGGCGGCCGAAGACCACTCGCC
>VYZP01026912.1:197622-211539 GCA_013400635.1 Hypocryptadius cinnamomeus
GGCACCGCGCCGGGAACTGCCCGGATACCCTTCTACACCCCCCATAGACCCCAACTGCTGCAGGACCCTCCTAGGCGCCCCTTGCACCCCAGGACCTACACTGAATATCGTGATAGCCACGGGTACCCCAGCAACTGTCCCAGTACCCTCCTGATCCCGGCTATGTACCCCAGTATCTGCTCTCCAGTGCCCTCCTGGTCCCTGGTACCCCAGTAGTGTCCTGGCTCTGCACCCTCGGTACTGCCCCAGTCCTGCACTACTCTCTTCCCCCCATGTACCCCAGCTCTTCAAGCGCTGCCCCCAGTACCCCCCAAAATCACCCCCTGTCTATACTGGAGCCCCAGTAATGGCCCGTGTGCCCCATTACTCCCCGGACCGTACCCCTCACCCCTCCAGCCACCCCGGCGTGTCCCGCAGGTGCAGCCACGTGCGGAGGAGCTGTCGGAGCTGTACCGAGAGCTGAGCCAGCACCCGGGGCTCAGCACTGCCTGCCTCGGCCCCGACCTCACCACCCAGTACGGGGGCAAGTACTGCAGCCTCTACACCGGTACGGGGATGGGGAAGACTGGGGGAAGGAGGGATCCAGGGAATCCTTGCCTGGCTTGTGGGGATGCAGCTGGTGTCTTCACCCTGCTCCCCGCAGAGTGGTCGCAGCGGGACCTGGCAAGGGCTGAGAACATCAAGTTCTGCCGTCAGTACCTCATCTTCCACGATGGAGCCTCCATTGTCTACTCAGGGCCCGCTGGCACCTGCTCTGAGATCAAGGACGAGTAAGTCCCATCCCGCCCCCCACACGTGGTCCTTGGGGAAGCAGTAATTGGGGGGCTGATGGGCACTTACCCACTCACCCCCAGGCTGCTGAGCCGGGAATCCCCCAGTGGGATGCTGAAGGCCGTCCTGCGCAAGGTCCCTGGCAAGGAGAAGGAGAAGGAGAAGCAGTTCCTGGAGGTGAGGAGGGTTCTGAGGGAAAATGGGTATTCACTGGGGTTTGGGGCTGGAACCACACTGTGTCTTGGGACCACCCTCGCATCTCTGCCCCCAGGTCTGGGATCAGAACCGGAAGGTGAAGAGCATCGACCTGACAGCGCTGGACAAGCATGGCAGCGTCTACGATGATGGTGAGGGGCTGGGGGATGCCAGGGAATGTGGGTTTTCAGGGGACAGCGTGGCCAGTGCTGACCTGCCCCCGCAGACCAGTTTGGGTGCCTTGCCTGGTCTCACTCAGAGACCCACCTGCTCTATGTGGCGGAGAAGAAGCGTCCCAAGGCTGAGTCCTTCTTCCAGAGCAAAGCCCCCGAGCTGGGCACCTCTGATGAGGACACGGGGCACCCCAAGAAGGAGGATGCACCCATCAAGGTGTGGTCTCCCCACCCTGGGTCAGCTGGGGGCTGGCTGTGTGGCTGTGGTGCTGACCAGGCTGTGCCACAGGGTGAGCAGTTCGTGTACCACGAGGACTGGGGCGAGACACTGAGCACCCGCAGTGTGCCCGTCCTCTGCGTCCTGGACATCGAGGGCAACAGCATCTCGGTACTGGAGGGCATCCCAGAGCACCTCTCTCCCGGCCAGGTCAGGATGGGAAGCTGCAGGGAACCAGAGAAGGGAGGTTTTAGGAGGTAGCAGCATTTCGAGCTGCTTATCTCCCCTCTCCCCACAGGCTTTCTGGTCACCCGAGGACACTGGCGTGGTGTTCGTGGGCTGGTGGCACGACCCCTTCCGCCTGGGGCTGCGGCACTGCACGAACCGCCGGTGAGTCCCTGCAGGGTACCCCACAGTCCAGCCCTGCTGGTAGGACCCTGCAGGGCACCAACCCCACAGCCTGGCCCCCCAACCCCACTGTGACACCCCTCTGTGCTGGCAGGTCAGCGCTCTTCTACGTGGACCTGACTGGCGGGAGATGCGGTAAGCAGTGCACACCCCGATCCTGGCGGGGCCCTGGCTCCCCTGCCGCCCCTCACCATCCTCTCACCATCCCCTCACCGTCCCCTCACCGTCCCCTCACCATCCCCTCACCGTCCCCTCACCATCCCCTCGTGCCCATGCAGAGCTGCTCTCTGAGGACTCCAGGGCTGTGTGGTCACCGCGACTCAGCCCAGATGGCTGCCGCATTGTCTACCTGGAGAACAATGTCCTGGGCCCCCACCAGCAGTGCAGCCAACTCCGCATGGTGAGCAGCACCATGGGGGACACTGGCAGGCACCAGGGAGGTGCCAGGGTGCCCATGCTAGGGTGGGGCTGGGGAGGGCAGTGGTGTCCCCTCCTTGGGTTGCGGTGGGGGCAGGCAGGCTGAGACCCTGCAAAATTTGCCCTATGCCATGTCTCCTGCAGTACGACTGGTACACCAAACACACCAGCACGGTGCTGGAGGCTGTGCCACGGCAAGCGTGGGGTGAGTACAGCTCTGGGGGTGTTGGGGGAGACTCAGGGGAATGCTGAGTACTACCACTCTGATCACAGGTGCCTTCCCGGGAATCTACTGTGGCGCGCTGCCGGGGATGTGCTGGGCAGCCGACAGCCGCAGGATCCTGCTGGACACGGCCCAGCGCAGCCAGCAGGTGAGGGGGTGGTGGGGGACACAAGGGGAGCCTGGCTGGCTCAGCGCTCCACTGAACTCTGCCCTCATGCCCCTAGGATGTGTTCGTGGTGGACACAGCAACAGGCACCACAACTTCACTGACAGCCGGTGAGTGACAGGCCAATGGGGCCATGCTGGTGCCAGGGGTGGGGAGAGGGTCACACCTACAGGTCTGACCCCCTCCTCCCCAGATTCTCCCCAGGGAAGCTGGTCTGTCCTCACCATCGACCGGGACCTCTTGGTGGCCAGGTTTTCTACCCCTAGCTGCCCCCCCATGTTGGTAAAGTCATGTCCCCAGTGCCCACCAGTCCCTTGGCATGGGCACTGACCCCTCTCCCCAGTGCCCACCAGCCCCTTGGCATGGGCACTGACCCCTGTCCCTGCACAGAAAGTGGCAGTCCTGCCCGCCGCCGGCCGTGAGGCACAGACACAGTGGATCTGCCTGCAGGATGCCCCCCCCGTGCCTGGCATCAGCTGGGGCATCCGCACCCTGCAGCCCCCACCAGAGCAGGAGCATCCCCAGTACGGTGAGTGCCCAAGGTGGGGTCAGGCTGTGCTCCACCATCCTCACTGCTCCCTGACACCCCCTCCCTGCCTTCACAGGGGGCCTGGACTTCGATGCCATCCTGATGCGCCCAAGCGAGGGTCGTGCTGGTCAGAAGCCCCCCTTGGTTGTGATGCCCCATGGTAAGAGCTTGTCCCCACCCCACTGTACCCCAGCCAGGCAGCGTCACCTCCCTTTGGCCTTTGCCATTTGCAGGTGGTCCTCACTCTGCCTTCACGGCCGGGTGGATGCTGTACCCAGCGGCACTGTGCCGTGTGGGCTTTGCCGTGCTGCTGGGTGAGTGACACCGGGGCTCTGGTGACACAGCACCCATGGAGGGGCTGGGCTGGGGGCATGGAGGAGGAAGGGCTCTGACACTGCTCCCCACGCAGTGAATTACCGTGGCTCGCTGGGCTTTGGCCAGGACAGCGTCGCCTCCCTGCCAGGCAACGTGGGCACACAGGACGTACACGATGTGCAGGTATGGCCTGGCACATGGTCCTGGGGCACTCTGTGCTCCTTCAGGTGCCCTGAGAAGGGTGAGTGGGGCTGCCTGTTCAGTGGGTGTTCCCTGTGGCGGCAGCTCTGCGTGGAGCGGGTGCTGCAGGAGGAGATGCTGGATGCTAGCCGGGTGGCGCTGGTCGGTGGCTCGCATGGGGGCTTCCTGGCGTGCCACCTCATCGGGCAGTTCCCTGACACCTACCATGCCTGTGTGGTCCGCAACCCTGTGGTGAACATCGCCTCCATGGTGACCACCACCGACATCCCGGACTGGTGAGTACTGCCACCCCAGCTTCCCAGGCTCCTTGCCATCCCGGCCACACACGTGCCCCCAACTCTCTTGCCCGCAGGTGCCTGACAGAGACAGGGCTGCCCTACAAACCTGATGCCCTGCCAGACCCAGCCCAGTGGACCGAGATGCTGCACAAGTCACCCATACGCTATGTCGACCGGGTATGTCACTGTCCCCATCCCTGTCCCTGTCCCCAACAGCAGTGCCAGTGCTGAGGCTATGCTGCTCCTGCAGGTCCGTGCACCCGTGCTGCTGATGCTGGGGGAGGATGACCGGCGTGTGCCCCCCAAGCAGGGTCTGGAGTATTACCGTGCCCTCAAGGCCCGGGGGGTGCCCACACGGTGAGTGGGGTGCTGAGGGCTTGAGCTGTGGGGTGCAGACGCAGCACTAATCCCTGTTTCGCCTCCAGGCTGCTCTGGTACCCAGGGAACAACCACGCGCTGGCTGGTGTTGAAGCCGAAGCTGATGGCTTCATGAACATGGCGCTGTGGCTGCTCAAGCACCTGCAGTGCTAAGGGTGCTGACCCCTGCTGCTGACCCCCAATAAACGATGTAGTTCAGCACCCCAGTGTCTCTAGTGGTAGTGCTGGTACTGGTGTCATTTCCACTCCTGGAGCTCCAGGTGCTGGTGGCCACTGGACCTTTCAGCTGCCCGGATGTGCGGTTGTGCCGCCGGGGATGTGTTGGGCCGTGGGAAGGGTGACCCTGCCTGGCCGTGCGGGGCACGGGGAGCGGCTGCAGGGCTGGCACCGGCCGGGGCGCTGCCGCCGGGCTCCTCCCGCGTGCTTTGGCAGCCGTCCCACTGCGGGCGGCAGGCGCCGGCAGCGCGGCCCGGCAGAGAGGGGCCCCATGGCCACAGGGACCGAGAAGGGTGTGGAGGTGGGCAAGGGGGCTCAGGGGAACCGTGTGGGTGGGCACAGCCCCGCTTCGGGCGGTGGGCATGGGCAGGGGACTGAGCTTCCCCCCGTCCAGCATGTCCCTTCCCTCATCCAGGCGGCCCGCGGCCCCGCTGCCTGCTACCGGGAGCTGAGCCGGTTCCCTGCCGTCACCCGTGCCGCCCTCAGGGCCGCGGCTGGGGGCCAGACCTTCCTGCTCTACACCGGTGAGTGCGGGCCCGGCCACCCCCGCGCCTTTGGCCCGGTGTGGGCGGGCGCTGACGGTCCCGTCCCTCAGAGTGCAGCCGCCCCGACCCGGCCCGCCGGCGGCTCCTGCGCTTCGGCCGCCACTACAGCCTGCGGCGCACAGCCGGCCGCGAGGGCCTCGTCGTCAGCCGGACCGCGCTCAGCGCCGAGATCCACAACCAGTACGGCACGGGCGGGCTGCGGGATGGGGCGCTGTGTCCGTGCCGTGGCCGGTGCCCACAGCGCACGGCCCGCCGCAGCCTCCGTCCCTCCCGCCCTCAGGCTCCTCAGCCAGGACTCGCGCACGGGCCAGCGCCGCGCCGCGCTCAAACGCTGCCCGCGGCAGGGCCACGAGCTGCTGGAGGTAGCGCGGCTGAGCCGGTCGCTCACCGGGGCGGCCGGAGTGCCAGTGCAGGGCGGTGGGCACCGTGTACACGGTGTGCCGGTGCTGACATCCGTTCCCCCAGGTGTGGGACAGCGAGGGATGCAGCCACAGCGTGGATCTCACGGCGCTGGGGAAGCATGGGGATGTCTACACGGAGGGTAGGGCCCCTTTCCCGTGGTCCCCGTGCACAGCAGGGGTGAGGTTGGCATGGCCAGCTGCCCTGGTGGCTGCCTGGTGCCCAGCTGTACTTGTACCAGGCTGGTTTTGGCACCCTCTTACCTTGCCAGGGCCCTTTGCCTGCCTGGCCTGGTCACACTCGGAGACACGGCTCCTCTATGTGGCTGAGAAGAGCTGGCCCAAACGACAGCCCCCCTGCCCCTGGGATGTGCCAGGAGCAGCCTGGCCAGCAGCAGAGGATGAGGATGAGGAGGTAGGTGCGCCATGAGTGTGTTCAGTGCACCCCCAAGCATGCCATGTGCACTGTGAACGTGGCACATGCCCCTTGGGCACACCAGGCACTCCCTGAACATGCTGTGCACCCCATGAGTGTGCCATACATCCCATGAGTGTGTCATGGACGGAGCTGTGTGCCTGGGGGCACTGGCCATGGGGCTGATGGGTCTGTGCCACAGGGCAAGCAGTTTGTGTACCACGAGGACTGGGGAGAAGCCCTGAGCACACGAAGCGTGCCAGTGCTCTGTGTCCTGGACCTGCAGGGTCTCAGCCTGTCAGTGCTGGAGGGAGTCCCAGAGCACCTGTCTCCTGGCCAGGTCAGGATGGGGTGGAGGGAGCGCCCCAGGGGACCCAGTCTGGGGCTGTAGGATGAGCCTGACTGTCACACAGGCCCTGTGGTCCCCGGATGACCGCGGTGTGGTGTTCGTGGGCTGGTGGCACACGCCCTTCCGCCTGGGGCTGAACGCCTGCTCCAACAGGAGGTGGGTCTCAGCTAGCAGCCAGCACCATGCCAGGATGTCCATACAGTGTCAGCACAGTGGGAGTCCAACCTGACCCACTCTTTCCACCCAGGTCTGGGATTTTCCACTTGGACCTGGCCAGTGGGTGCTGCGGTGAGTGCTGGGGCCCTGGGGGGTGCCTGGGCGTCCCTGGGATGCTGACCCCTTGCTGCTCACAGAGCTGCTGTCAGCAGAGAATGGTTCTGTCTGCTCCCCCCGGCTGAGCCCTGATGGCCAGCGCCTGCTCTACCTGGAGGGGGTTGTGGGGGGGCCCCACCGGCAGTGTCTGCGCCTGCGCATGGTGAGTTGGGCACCAGGCACGGCTGTGCCACCTCGTGCTGCCAGCACAGTGCCCAGCTGTCACAGCCTCTTGCAGTGCCTGGCTGGGGTGGGGGTGTCCCCAAGCTCCCTGCCTCAGTTTCCCCTGGCATGGGTCCATCCCTGAGCACAAGCTCTCCCCAGCTCACCTGGCAGACAAGGCAGACGGTGACAGTGCTTGACGTGGTTCAGGAGCCCACAGATGGTGAGCAAGGCATGGTGGGTAGAGCTGGGTTCTGATGGGGGGCTGGTGCCACCCCCTACCAGGTGCCCATGACCCTGGCTCACTAGCCCAGTGCTCTGCCCCACTTGCAGCCTTTGCTGGGCTCTACGCAGAGGTGCTGCCACCGCGGTGCTGGGCAGCTGACAGCCGGCGAGCCGTGCTGGGCACCCCTCAGCGGAGCCGCACGGTGAGTCCAGGGGATGGCAGGGCCAGAGACGTGACCCACACAGCCCATGGTGACACTACTGCCTGTGCTCTGCACCCTCACAGGACCTGCTGCTCGTGGATACGGAGGCGTGCACCGTCACCAACCTCACAGCAGGTACATGGGACCGGCCACCCATGGTGCTCTAGTGAGCAGCTATGATCACCAACACGTGTTCTGTCCCCAGGGTCATCTGAAGGGTGCTGGGAGCTGCTCACTCTCCAGTGGGACCTGCTGGTGGCCACCTGCTCAGCCCCCCACCACCCCCCCAGCCTGGTGAGCAGTGCCTTGGGACCATGTGGCACAGTGGGATATGGCACAGCAATGTGCAGCCAGGCACAGCACAGCGTGGCACACACGCCATGGTGTGGTGTGGCGTAGGGAGACATAGTGTGGTGTGGCACAGCCAGATCCAATATGTCAGAGCCTTGGCGTGGCACAGCCTTGGCACAGCCCCAGTGTCATCCATTGCCTGTGCCCAGGTGGTGGCCATGCTGCCGCCAGCAGGCCAGGAGTTGCCCCTTGTCTGGGTGCCAGTGGAGGACACCCCAACCGTGCCTGGTGTCACCTGGAAGACCCTGACAGTCCAGCCACCCTGCAGTGGGCAGGGCCCTGCTGCACAGGGTGAGCCCTTGGGGGCCCCTGCTGCACCTTGGCAGTGCCTGGGTGCCAGGAAGCCTCGGGAGTGGCAGGGGGGGCAGGGTGCTGGGTGCCCAGGGTGGTGACTGCTGAGTGGGACCCCTTCCCTGGCGCAGATACCCAGGCTTTTGAGGCCCTGCTGCTGAGCCCCTCAGATGGCACACCACCACACCCCCTCATTGTGTGCCCCCATGGTGAGTGCGGGGACAGTGGGGACACCCTGGCAGTGCTGGTGGCACCCCAGGTGATGCCCATGCTGGCCCCAGGTGGCCCCCATGCTGTCTTCGATGCCCGCTGGCGTCCGAGCATGGCTGCGCTGTGCCAGCTGGGCTTCGCCGTGCTCCTGGGTGAGTGCTTGGGAGCTCGGGGTCATGTGGCCCTGTGTCCCAGTGAGACATGGCACCCACAGCCCTGTCTCCTCAGTGAACTATCGTGGCTCCCTGGGCTTCGGTCAGGCCAGCATCAGCTCCCTGATTTCCCGTGTGGGTGAGCAGGATGTGGCAGACACCCAGGTGAGGGGTGCTGGGCTGAGGGTGCTGGGGGGATGCTGCTGGGTGGATGCTGCTGTTTGGGTGCCAATGGTGGGTGCCCCACGGGTGCAGCTGGCAGTGGAGCAGGCACTGCACAGAGAGCCCCTGGACCCACACCGCCTGGCCCTGCTGGCTGGCTCCCACGGAGCCTTCATCGCCCTCCACCTCCTCACCCGTGAGCCTGAGCGTTACCAAGCCTGTGCCCTACGCAGCCCCGTCTCCAACCTGCCCGCACTGCTGGGCACCTCTGACATCCCTGACTGGTGAGTGCCACACCCATCCTGTGCCGTGCCATGCCATGTCCCTGTGATACCTACCAGTGTCTCTGTGCTGCAGGCGCTACACCTCCCTAGGGCTGCCCTACTCCTTTGAGCGGGTGCCATGTGCTGAGGAGGTGGCCACCATGCTACTGCGCTCGCCCATCGCCCAGGCAGCCCAGGTAAGCAGGGTCAGGATGGGTGTGGAGTGCCAGGTGTGGGGTGTCAGACACCCACTGAGGGCAGTGCTGCAGGTGCAGACACCGGTGTTGCTGTGCGTGGGGGCCCGGGACCGGCGCGTCAGCCCCACGCAGGCGCTGGAGCTGTACCGGGTGCTGCGGGCCAGGGGTGTCCCAGCACGGTGAGTGGGGTGCAGGTGAGAGCCAGGAGGGAGCTCTGGGGTGCTGGATGAGTATCTTCCCATTCTGTCCCTCCCCACAGGCTGCTGTGGTACCCAGAGGGTGGCCATGCACTGGCTGGTGTGGAGACGGAGGCTGATGTGTTCAAGAACTGTGCCCACTGGCTCCTCCAGCACCTGGGGCAGCCCAGGCAGGATGGGACAGCCCAGCACAGCCCCTAGTGCCCACAGTGGTCCTGGGCTATGCCAGCCCCAGCCCACACCAGGACCAGAGGCAGATGGAGTGAGTGTAGCCAGGAGCAGGGATGTGGGTTGGGGTTTGGTGTTAAATAAACGTGAGACCCTGTGCAGTGCCAACCCCTGTGGCCAAGGCTGTACCTTTATTGTGCAGTGGCAGCTGTGCCAGGCTGGGAATGCCAGCTCAACCCATCTTCATCACCTTGTAGATCCAGTCAACATAGAGGGAAACACGGATGAAGAGGGCGGGCAGGTCAGTGCGGGCACAGACACGGGAGGGGGTGATCACCCCCTCCAGCACCCAGCAGTCAGCAGTGAGGCAAGCCAGCGGTCCGCCGTAATCGCCCTGTGGCACGAAGAGAGTGGTGTCACCCTGGTGCCAGCACGTTCCACCACCTGGGGGTGGGTGTCCCCAGCCCAGCTCACCTCGCAGGCACCCACGCCGGCATGCAGCGGGGCAGTGCACAGCTCACTCTCCTTCAGGCGCCCACGCAGCGCCCTGTCGCACTCGCTGTGGGCCAGCACTGGCAGCCGCGCCACGTTCAGCACGCTGCCGTCTGCCGTGCCTGCGGGCAGAGAGCGCAGGGCAGCGGGCATGGGACGCAGCATCGTGCGTGCAGGGATGCAGGGGAATGGCACGGGCAGGGAATGCATGGACAGGAGGATGTCATGGCAGTAGATGTCATTGCGGGGGGATGTGGAAGGGAGATGTTATGTAAGAGGGATGCCATGGACTGGGTGATACCAGGGGCAAGGGATGCTCTAGTCAGGGAGATGGAATGGGCAGGAAAACACCATAGAAGGGAGATGCTGTGAGCAGGGGTATGCCAGGGATCTGGGGGTTGCTGCACGCAGGGGATACTTCAAGCAAGGGATGGTGTGGGCAGGGAGATGCCATGGACAGGGGGATGCTGTGGGCAGAGGGGATGGAATGGCTTTGGCAGGGGCTGTATTGAACAGGGAATCCCCCAGCAGGGGCTGCCCGTGGCAGGTACCTCTGGTTTCCCCCCAGCCGGCGATCTCGCAGACAGTGCCTGCAGGCACAACATAGCGCTCGGGGGGCAGGCAGATCAGGGCCACACGCCTGGTCAGAACAGCTGGCCTGTGGCAAGAGGGGCAGTGGGACACGGTGCCAGCCTGGCCAGCAGTGGAGCATGGCAGAGGCCAAGGCACAGCCACTCACCTTGCCAGCTTCAGCATCACCAGCTGGGACTCAGAGGGGCCGCAGACAATCCGCACGATGGGGATGGTCTGTTGGTCAGGATCCCCAGGGCCAGGGTCCTTGAAGAGCGTCCCCAGCTGCACCTCATAGCCCGTCAGGTCAGCCTCGCTGCAGAACAGGGACATGAGGGCACACGGGGGTCCCACCACCACACACTCCAGCCCCAGCCTTACCAGGAGAAGAAGCACTGGCGTGTGCTGATCACCCACTGCTCCTTCACCAGGGATCCCCCGCAGAAGTGCATGCCAGCCCTGTGGGGAGAGGGCGTGAGCTCTGGGGGATCGCTGAGTACGTGGCAGTGCATGTGGGACACCCGCTCACCGGTTGCGGATGCTGACAGTCCAGGGCGAGTTGCCAGGCTGGCCACCAACGATGCGCCCCTTCTGCTGCAGCCTCTCCTCCCGCTGGCCACACTGCTCAAATGTCACCACGTCTGTGGGCAGGGTGGGCATCAGCTGGGACTGTACCACCAGCACCCACCCCAGGGTGCCCACCCAGGACCCGTGGGCCCCCACCTGTATTCTCCATGATGGAGGGCACTGTGCTGCCAGCTGCAGAGAGAAAACAGAGGGTGGCACTGGCACAGGATCCAGCCAGCTGAGGGGACCAAAACTACCCTGTGTGTGGTCAGGGTCCCCTCTAGCTCTGCGGGGATTTGGGTAGGGGCTCACAACAGGGCTTGATGGCACAATAGTCAAAGGGGGTACGGGGGTCCATGGTGTAACACCAGGGGCCGTGGCTGTCGTCATCGGGGTTGCGGCAGTAGTTCTCCTCCAGGTGTGCCTCAGGGTGGGTGGCAGGTGAGATCCTGCCAGGAGGCAGTCACCATCACTGTCACCATCCCCACCCTCATCTCCATCCCCACCCCAATCCCATCTCCATCCCTGTACCCACCACTCTCCCTCACACACTCACTGGGGCACGTGGGGTGTCTGGGCAGCCCAGGGCTGGCAGGTGATTCCCTTGCGGGTCTTGCTGACGTGGCCGTGGTAGTGCTTGCCGTGGCCATGGTAGCACTCTGGAGACAGGCAGGGAGCGCTGGCACACCTCACAGGGGCACCAGGGTGGGCACCCAGGGACAGGTGCCTGGGGTGGCTCACCTTGGGCATCCTGCTCATCAGGGCAGCGGCGGATGTGGAAGCAGAAGGCGATGCGGACGGTGGGGCGGGAAGTGAAGCACCACGGTGCCTCTGATCCATCGGGGTTGCGGCAGTAGTTCTCCTGCAGGTCCCTGGAGAAGGGGCCGCACGGTTGTCCCCTCTCAATCCCACACTCATGGGTGTTGCCCAGCACCACCCTCCTGGGGTGCACAGCCATCCCCTTACTTGCAGGGGTACTTCTCGGGCATGAATTGGTGCTTATGGGGCACCTGGGAGTCCCAGCGCTGGCAGGGGATCCCCGACACGGTAACATTCACTCGGCCACGGTAGCCTTCACCCTTGCCCCTGAAGCAGCCGTTGGTGACGTTGACAGGCCGTGGGCGTTTTTCTGCTTGTGTGGCCAGAGAGACAGGCAGAGTAGCAGGGTCAGGGGTGGCAACCAGGACCCTCAGGCCCAGCTGTGCATGATGCTGGTGGGGACTTACTGCAGATGCGGATGCGGCAGTATTCGCGCTCCCGCTCGGGGTCGGTGGTGTAGCACCAGGGCCGCTCGGAGCTGTCAGGGTTGCGGCAGTAGTTGTCATCCAGCCCCTTGTCAGGGTACCTGGGCCAGAGACAGGGAGCAGCAGTTGAGGTGGCACCATCACCCCAGCACCTGGCACTCAACGAAGGCAATGCAGTGCTGGGGACTGGGGGCTAGTACTTGTTGGGGTGGTAGGGGTGTTTGTGTGGGTGCTGCAGGTCCCAGCGCTGGCACTCCGTCCCTGATTCGGTGTGGTCCACGGTGCCACGGTAATCCTCCCCATTGCAGGTCATGCAGACAGCTGCCAACAACTGCAGGGTTCAGTGTGGGGGAAACACAGAGCACAGGGTGATCCTGGGATGTGGCACTCACCATCCTCACACTTCTTTATGCCGCAGCTCTGGTGCCGGACATTGGGATCAACAGTGTAACACCACGGGCCCCGCTTGTCCCGGTCAGGGTTTCGGCAGTAATTCTCCTCCAGCCCATTGCGAAGGGATGGCAGAAACCTGCTGGCAGCAGAGTGGGTAGGAGGGCTGACAGGAATCCTTTGCCCTGGAGTGGGCACAGCAAGGATGATGCGCTACCCTTGTCAGTGCCATCACCCCCAAGCTGTTCCCGTTGCTCCTGTGCTATCCCACACTGCTCCCACCCCATTCCCCATTGTCCCATGCTGCCCAGGGTAGGTGCCATGGGACGGCCAGGGACACGGGGGCACCTGTGATCATGTGGTGTCGTGGCTTGCCAATGCTGGCAGCGCAGCCCCTTCTCCGTCGTGGCCCTTGTGCCGCGGTAGCTGGAGCCATCGCCCACGATGCAGTCCCGCATGTAGTCTGAGCAGAGCCGGGCACCTCTTCAGAGCCCCAGGGCCGGGTCAGGGCACACGGGCAATGAGGAGTCCTGTGCCGGCTGGCCTGTGCCCAGTCTGTGGTGTCCCCATGCCCACCCATGGCACCAGCCCACCTTTCTTCTGGTACAGGTCATAGCGGATGTTTTTCTGCAGCTGGATGCGGGGTGAGTGCTGGGTCCAGGGCAGCAGCTGGCACAACTGGCTCTGCTGGTCGTAGTGGAAAGCCCTGAGAGGCACAGCAGGAGTCTGGCACCGTGTGAAGCCAGGGCCCGCGGGACATGGGTCACACACGTGAGCACCCAGTGTCCAAGTGCAGTGACCCAGTGTTGTGGCCCGTGCACTCCCACCTGCCCCGTGGTGGCACCGTGTCCTGCTCACCGGCAAGCCAGGCTGGTGGCACAGCGCTGGGCACACTGCTCCGCGGTGCCCTGCTCCGGCAGCAGTGGCGGTGAGTCCACAGGCACTGCCAGCAGCTCGGTGGCTCGCAGGCGCTGGAAGTCATTGAGGGGTGAGCGGTGGCCTGGGGAGGGTGGCAGGAGCTCAGTGTGCCCGTGGGGGCACAGCAGGAGCACTGGGGCCCTGTGGAGTGTTGGATCCCTGCCCCATGGAGGAGGATATCCCTTTCCCACAGAGCATGGGATCCGTGTCCCATGGAGGAGGGGAAATCTGTCCTATGGAGCAGGGGATCCCTGTACCTGTCCTATGTCCTGATCCATATACCCTGGAGCAGGAGGGTCCCTGCCCTACATCACCCGTTGCTTCCGGCACCCCCCGTCCCCCGTGGGACAAGGTATGGCCTGCAGGCTCCCGGCCCGGCCGCTGGCCCTGCCTTGGGTCCCGCACTGCCCCGCGCCCTCCAGCCCCACGGCGACCCAGCCTGGGGCCCTACCTGAGCCCAGAGCCGCGGCCAGGGCGAGCAGGAGCCCCAGCACGGGCTGCATGGCGGCGGCCCCGCGTCCCCGGGCCGCTGGAGCTCCAGGACGGCCCCGAGCAAATATTTGCGGTCGGGCGCGGGGCCAGGCGGGGCCGGGGTCACCCCGCGGCGGGCACGCGTGGGGCGGGGCGGGGCCGGGGGCGGGGCCTGGAG
>VYZP01026912.1:211721-262020 GCA_013400635.1 Hypocryptadius cinnamomeus
CCCGTGCCGCCTTCCCGCCGGGCCGCGCTCCCCCGCGCCGCTTTCCCGCCGCCGCCCTCGGCCCTGGGTGGGCGCCGCGCCCGAGAGTGCTCGGTGGGGCCGGGTGGGAGGCGGAGCGGGCCCGGGGCTTCAAGCGGCTGGGTCGGCCCGGGCTGTACCGGGTGAGTCTCGGGGCTTCGCCGGGAGCGGCCCGGGTGCTGTCGGTGGCGGCAGCCTGCTCTGGTTGTGACAAACCCCGTGTGGGCGTCCCGGGCTCTCCCCGCTCACCGGGACCGGCCCGGCGCCGTGGGAGCACAGGTGGGTGTCCAGGGAGCTGGCGGGGTTGTGTGTGCCTCAGGGACAGGTGGCTGTCCCGGGCAGGGGGGCCGGGCTGCCCCTGTGGGGCTCGGTGGGCCCCGCCACTTCCCAGGGCTGACCTTGGCTCCGGGCACTGCGAGCGTGACTAACAGCAGAGGCTGTTCCGGGAGGGACAGACCTACGGGGAAACTTTATCTTCGCTCCCCAGTGCAGGTGACTAAAGGCAGGTTAGTGGTCCTACCGCCCAAAAAGGTATAAATGCCAGCTATTACTTGTGGCCTCGTTGGTTTCTTGGAAGCAACAGGCTACAAAGTGGCTCACATAAGTTTCCAGTGCCCATCAAGTCAACGGGCCTGGATTTACTGAGTTTTGCCACAGGTTTGAAGTTGGCAAATGTGTGTTTTTGGAGTGTAACTAGGTCCTGCTGCTCAGGGGGGAAGGTGTGGGCAGGGAGATGTGGGACCTGGCTGTAGGGATTGCTGTCACTCCCTGAGGTATATCTCCCTTGGTCCTGGAGCTTTGGGCTCCTAGGCTTGGGAAAACACCACTGGCGTTCACCTGTCCAAAATGAGATTTAAATCTTCTTTTTGTGTTAAAAAACCCAAGAATTTGCCTATTTTCTCTTAGCCCTTCCAGGCAGGAGCTTCTTTCTGCCACCCATTTATGTTACGTGGTCGGCTACTAATGCTTCTTGCCTTGTGAGTACTGTTCTTTACAAAACTTGCTATTTAACTTTCCAAATGGAATGCTGTCTCATCCCACCTTTAGCTTTACAGATTCCTTTCCTCACTTTAGGAGTTTCTAATTCTTAGGTTTCTTCACACAGTCTCTACTGCTACACCAAGCATCCTAAACCACTTATTCATTCTTCCCAATGCTTGTCATTGCACTCTTCTCTCCTAAATATAGGGTAGTATGCCAACAGAAGGAGCTTGAGAGCAGGCTGAAGTGCTGGGAACACCACTGTTTACTCAGAGGAGTAATCAGCAAAGCCTGGCTGATTCCAGGTCGCACCAACTCCTTGCTGCAGGAGTTCAGGCTCACTTCTTTGGGAGCTGGCACAAATGCTCCAATAGCTGGGAGATTGCTGGGAAGATGCTGGGAAGGCAGCACCTGCTGGCTTAGACATACCCATTTCTTTAAGCATTGTGTAAATAGAGTAGTAAATTGTGCTTAATTGTTGGTGTCAGACCTGGGGAATCAGTTAGAATTACGGGGCTGATAGCAGTAAAGGTGTTCTGCTCTCACTGTAGACCAGTAAGTTTTGTATGTATGGGATTTGTTGACCCCAAGCACTTGTCTGCTTTTAGAAACACTGGTACTCATTGGTAACTTTCCCCTCTGTTCTCCTGGTGTCCAGTGCCCGGAGTGCTGAGCTCGGCCGCTCTCGGGAGCCAGGGAGGATGTGTGACAGGTAGAGTGGGACCCTTTGCCAGCTCCAGCCCTGAAGCTCCTGGTCAGAGCTGGCCCAACGCTCTGGCTGTGACTTGTCCTCCACGGGCGGCTGCTCTGGAGGAATTCTGGCCTGCCGAGCTCTGACAGCGAGGGGGTAGCGTCAGAGGGAGCCCTGCTGCATCCTGGCTCGTGTGAGCGTGCCAGCAGACAGCCTGAGGGGTGCTTTGGGGCTCTGCACTGGGGACCAGTGGTCCTGCTGGGCACCGAGGGGATAGAGAGCTGCATGGTTGCAGCAGCTAGATCCTGGGGAAGTTTCCATGCTTTAGTGTTTGCAGCACAGGTGTGAGGTGCAGTGTGTTGTCAGCCTAGCAGAGAAGGTGTGGTGGTTCTGCCCTGGCAGGAGTGGTGTTGCTCATCAGTAGGAATGGTGTCTCCTTGCCTTTTCCGTGTTCCTTGGAGAGATAATGAGACAAATTGGCCTGGAGAGGTATCGCCAAGGGTGCTGTGCCAGCCTGGGGAGGAACTCCAGCTGATGGAGTAAAAGCTCTGCCTCGTTCTGTGAGTAGCAGCTATCTGAAAAGTTTTGTGGGGATGATTTTGGGTGGTTTGTGCCTTTACTCCTGTTAGCTGAGGAATAGTGCTGAGGAGTTAAGTCTAGTGATGATTAATTTGAGTGAGGAAAATGCAAACGCTGAATTCTTCTTAGGCAAACAGGGGTCATGTAAATAAATGCCTCTGGCATTCTTTGTGGTGCTTGCAGACTGTCTACCAATTACTTCTGGTCTCTTGCTGAATCAGTGGGAGGCTGTTGCTCCTTGAGCTCCGAGTACTTTGGTGGTGACTTGGGTGAAATACAAATAAACACAGTTGGATTGACCTAGTGTATCTGAGCTCTTGGTATGCTGAAAATGTTTGTTCTTAGAATGTTTGTGCAGTCTGGAGAGCTCTGTACCTTAAACCCAATTTGCAAAGGACTGTGACCGTGTTTAAGCTGTGAAAAATAAAATATCAACCCAAAGAACCTGTGCTTTTAGGGTTTGTTCTGTGAGACTGAATTTGAGCAAACTACTAAGGTGCTGCTGGATGGAAAGTTAATGTATTAACCTATGTGAGCACTCTAGGTGGGTGCACATCCTAGTCTGATGCCTTCTTCTGTCTGTGTATCTCTCTGTGCTTATCTGTTGACTGAAACTGTCTCTGGTTCAGCTTTTCTGGGATAAAATTTTAACTTGCCAGCAAGAAAGGTGGTTGTATATGTTTGATGTTACCAGTATTTTTGTCAGTGGATTTTTCATGAGCATCTGAACTGATCTGCTGATGCAGCAGTGTCTGAAGGAGATGATCCAAGTCCCCTAGCCAGGCTCTCTCCCTGTGCAATGCCTGAGCTGGTCACTTGGTGACCAGCAGAAAGCTCTCTGGCTCTTGTGCCTGGTTTGTGAGCTGTTCTCGGTGAGTGAGGAGGAGGAGATGCAGCAAGGTGAGTGGCATGGCTTTGACTGGAGTTGGGTAGGCAGCAGGGGCCTCCTGTTTTCCTGAATGCCATGTCCTGCTCAAGGTCACCTCAGTGATGTTTTTTCGGAGCCTTGAGACACCCTAGGAGATTCCCTGGAGTCTGCCCATGGCAGCAGCGCAGCCTTGCTGGGTTCTTCCACGTCTGGGTCCTGTCCCTGGACAATGTGGTGGGACCCAAGAGCCAGAGGGGGCTGCAGGGCTACCAAGTGCTCCCTCATCTCCTTACTGTGGCCCTTTCCCATGTCTGTGGAGAGCTCACAATGGCTGCCAAACCTCAACACAAATGGTGTTCAGCTGTGTGGCCCCTGGCTGTGTCACTGTCAGGCCATGCCAGTGCCAGTGGCACCGTGCTTGTCCTGGGGTGAGGTAGCAGAGAGTTGTGTGGGAAGGCTGAGCTGGGTAAGCCTCACTGCTTCTGGAGCAGAGAGGTCAGACCCCAGACATGCCATTGTGGTGCCTGCAGTCATTTTGCTCAGCTGACCTGTTTTGTCCCTGGGTTAACTTTCTGCAGTTTAGTAACCTGGATTTTCCATGGAAGGAGCTTGTGAATCCTCAACCAGAAGGAGTTTGTCAACAGCTCAGCACTGCAGAGGGAAAAGGAGGAAGGCCCAGCCTGGAGGAGGAGGAGGGCATGGTCCCTGTGGTGGGTTAGATCAGAGCAAGTGGTCACCTCAGCCACCCTCATGGTTTGATGCTCTTAAAAGGATCTTTCTCTTTCTCTGCTTTCAGCTGTGCCCTCTTGCCTCCTCCCAGGGGCCAGCTGTGGTGCTGAGCTAATGCATTGCCCAGTGGATTCTGCTGATTTGGTGTAAAGTTGGTGGTTTTTCAGCTTGACCCTTTATTCATTATGCAAGGCTTTGCAAGGGAAGGGTGTTGGGCCATCCTTGGAGGCAGGAAGCTATTGGATCAGCAGAGCTCTCCCTTTGTAATGGTGCTCTTGGCCATAACAGATATTTACTTTTTCAGGGTTGAGTTGTCCCTCCTGTTTCACTGTTCTGCAGGTATCCTCTAAGCCTGGAGAGTGATTCTTGGTGGGATTCAAAGTACTGTCTGACTTTGACATGCAAGAGGGTGAGGCTTGGAAACAGCAATAAAATTTGTCCCAGCCCCACTGTGTTCAGCTGTGTTTAGGGTTTTTCTTTAGAAAACCAGGCTCACAGCCTCACCTGACCTGTAAAAATGTATCTGAGTGAAGGTTTCCGCTCCTGAGTTCTCTTCTCTCCTCTTTTCTCACCTTGTGGTCTCACCACAGTGCTTTTGCTGTCACTGCAACCCCAAGTAAGGGTACAGTTTGTCTTTCCTGCTGTACTTTCTGAGAAGGGCTCGATTCATAGAGGGTTTCCATGGGCAGATTCTGAAATATTTTGTGTGCTGGTTTCTCTGAACATTCCAGCAAACTGGCTCAGAAGCCCCTTCCTGCAGTCCTTGATAGATACTGCTCGTTAGGGACCTGACAGGCAGCATTCCTGCCCTCCCTCCTCTGGGGTGGAGAAGTGGTTACAGAGAGGTTTCAGTTTAGTGTAGTTACAGGTCACAGGAGTGCTGCATGTGTGTGCTGAATTCACACGGGCTTCTCTCTTTTTTTGAACTAGACTGTGCATTTCGACTTCAGAAAGCTTAATCTTCTGTGAAGTATGTTCCTTAAGGGTGGGGATTAGCATTCAGTAATTTTGATGAGAGTTTCCAGTAGCAGATACTGATCATTTTATATCAGTCCCAAGGGCTAGGGATTGATTTTTGGATGAGCTTGAGTGATAGTTTGAACCAGCAGTTTTCCACTGAAGTGTTGAATCATGACAGGTGATGTGAAAGCCTTGTGCCACTGTCACAACCTTAGATTGCAATGTGGGGACTGTGTGCTGCTGGTCTTTGCTAGGCTGGCCCTAATTGCCTCTCCCCTCTTGCCCCCAAAATGGATTCTCCCAGGCTTTTTGGGAAGCACATCTCTTTCCAGAGCTTCCAGGATTTCCTTGTGTGCGTGGCTTCTTTGAGACTTTTCCATTTCAGCAGAGAGGGACCAAGATCCCTATCTGTAGTGCTCAGTTATTCAGCAGTCCAAGATACTGTACAGATTTCACTTTAATCAGGGTGGAAATAGTTGTGAGTTTTTCCAGTGTGAACTTTTTTCTAAAGCAGCTCTTTAGTATTGGTCTCTAGCTGGGAGTTCCCTCTACAGCAAGAAGTTTCATCAGATCTTCTCTCAGTATTGCTAAAATGTGAGGTGTGACCTTCGTGTTGTGGCACATGGGATTCCTGCAGGAAGGCTTTACACAGGTGTGGGTTTCTAGGTGGGGAATGAGAGGCATATTTGAGGCTGCAGTGATTCCCTGTTCATGTCCCCTAGGCTTTCTACCTAGGTCTTGACCTCTGTGGAGTGTGAGCTCTCTGTGCCGTAGGAGCCGATTCCTGCATGACAGACCATGCATGGTGTTTCCCCACCCCAAAGGAAATATTTCTAGTGGAATTTTTATGATAGTGCCTGGGGGCCTACATTAAGGGGATAAAAGGTGGTTATTCTAAAACCGTCTCTGAATTCAACTTCACAGGATCCTGCCAGGAAGCTACACAGAATCAGTGTAGCTGTGTGTCTTTTTCTCTAAAAGTCAGATTTCTGCCTCTTCAGATACAGGTAAAGGCTGGCTGGAGACATGGGTGGGACTATGCCAATTCCAAGGGAGAATCTTCTTCTAATATTTTTCCTAAAATTCAAAACCTCCTTTGCCTATCTTCTCCTGAAATTCCTTGGCATCTTTCCTTTCTCCTACCATAGCAAAAGTTTAAGACATGTGGGAAAGTATAATTGCAGAGGTACTGGCATCAGCTGAATTTAATGGGCACAAACAACTCATATAATTGATTTGTTTCATTAATTCTCAGTTTCAGTTCATTGAAAGCTTCTGCAGTGTGGTGTGTGTGCACAGAATAGCTGTTGTGTGGGATGTATAAGAGGTCCTGCAAGTTCTGCAGCATGACCACAATGCAGATCTGCCCATCCTCAATGGGATAGAGCATCAGGAATGGGGCAGTCAGCCTTATTTTAATGAATGTCCAGGTCAGATCAGGTGTTTTTTAGGCTGGGCATTAATGTTTGTGTTGATGGAAGTAATTTTGAGTGATTGGACTGAGACTGTCATGTAATCTAGCGGAAAGGTCTGTGCCATGGTGCTGTATGTGTTTCCATGGTAAAGGTTCACTTCTCCAGGGTGAGCTGTGTGGCCAAAACGTGAAACTTTGTGTCCTCTACCTGGGGAATTTTGTGCTTCCAGTGGTGTTTATAAAGCCAGTGCTTTGTGTTTGTCTGTGTGCCTTGTGCTGGTTGCTCTTTCAAGAAAGAGTTACCACATCTTAGAGCAAGATCTTGTTTGAATAGCAGGGGTCAGCCTCTAGGGAGGTAAGAAATTTGATCTGAGAATGACAATTGCTGAGATAAACACAAATCTTCAGAAATGTCCAGAGAAAACTAAAGCAACGTGTTGTAACAGTACTGCATGCAAAGCCCATGGACCCTTGGCACTAAACTGTAAGAAAAGTGTAGGAATAGGGCTTTACAGCCTCATGAAAAAGGGCTTCACTTGCTACTGGCAATGATGTAAAATTATATATTGAGGGATTAAAGCTTTGAGAAGGCAGTGCTGCTCCCCTGTGCAGTAATGGTGATAAGCCAGGAAAAAAGTTGTGTGTGATTCTGTGTGCTGAACGTGGCAGAGCGAAGTTCTCCATGATTGCCGTGGCTAATTTGGGCGTGAGAAGGTTTGCTTATTAAAGCCTCAGTCAGAGGTGGACGAGCTCCTGCACTCTGGAAGCACTGTTCCAGCCTGTGATGTGGTTCAGTCACCACCCTCCCCTCAAACCAGCGTCCCAGCACCACCACCAAAGTGGTGTACCCTGCACACCCATTATTCCTGAAAACTGGAATGTTAACCCTCCTCTTCGTTCTTTGCTGCTCCACCAAAGCTCCTCCAATCTTTTAGTCGTTGGGTCAGGTGGGAGTGGTCCAAGTGCTGCTGGCCTCCTCCTCCTGCTTTCGCTGCTGGAGCCGGGTCCTGCCGGGACAGGTGGGGCCGTGCATCTCTCACACACCTCGGTGCTGCAGGTGGCTGTGTGAGCTCAGCCTGGGCTGGCAGTGGGCTGTGCCTGGCCCTGGGTATCCCAGGGGAGAGGGGTGGTGGTACTGTCCTGCCGTCACAGGAAGAAGCTGTTTCCTGCAGACCTCTGCGCTGCATCCTGGTGCTGTGTGCTTTGCTCCAGCGTGACCCAGCTCAGCAGCCTCCAGCCTTTTTCTCTTCCCTGAATGGCAGCCTCCTAAAACCTTCCCTGGAGGTGCATAACTTTGTATAGGGAACTTAATCCTGCTGACTCCAGGTAAGCCTCTTCGCACTTTTTATGGATTTCTTACAGTCTGTTCACATGCTGGTTCAAAACCTTTGCCTTGATATGATGCTTCAGGAAATCCTTTGAGGCAGCTTCTCCCCTGTGCCACAAAGAAAGGCAGAGAACAGAGGAGGCAGTGAGATTTAGGGTTTGATTTTTACTGAAGTTAAGATGAAGTCGAGATATGGCATACAGGGGCAGTTCTGAAGGCACACCTTGGCCACACGTACCTGTGTTTTGTGATGAGTTGGTCAGTTCACATCCTGCTGGAAGAGCAATCCAGCATGAGGGAGATCATGGAGAGCAAGGCTGGGTGCAGAGCTCTGCCCTGGGAGTGTCTTCTGGACTGGTGTAGTGTTGGGCTTGGTCACTCCAGCTGGGAGCCCAGGAAAGATTGCTCCACATGCTGAAGTTCTCATTTCTGGTCATATATGGGAATTAAGGCTGGCTGAGCCGACTCCCTAGGCAAGTGTTTAGGGGTGAGATTCTTCTTTAAGCAGTGACTAAGACGATGATTATTAGTGAATTCTGCACAGCTGACTCTGAGCCCTGTTTGGGACCAGCAGTCGTAGGCTGTGCCAACTGGAAAAGGTCAGCTGAAGCTTGGAGCTGCCTGGGCACACGGCGAGGTGTCTGCTTTGGAGCAAGGAAGAGCCACCCTCAGCTTCAGTAGCAGCAGATGGCTCAGCTCTGCAGCCTGAGCTCATCCAGGAGCAGACACCTTTCACTTCCCAGTGTCAGTGTCTACTCTGGTTCAAGGCAGGCACTGGCATGTACAGAAGTTTGTAAGCACACGGGTCTGCATCTCAAAGAGCTCTTCTGCTCCAGTCTGGGAGTGGAGGAAGAATCTTGATGGGAAACTTGGTAATGTAAATCTACTCTTAAGGAGCTTGAGGATCATCTGAAGTGGCCAGTGTCCTCCTGCTTGGGCTTTGTGGCAGCAGCCATCTGAGCTGATTTGCAAAGCACTTTCAAAGGCAGACAGTTGTCCTATTTACCTCCTCTCCTCAGTGGAGAGGAATTACCTGTGTCAGCAGAGCTGAGAAGTTATATTTTATTTCAGGCTTGGTGGGGAGGAGTATAAATTTGAACTCTTCTGGGCGTAGCTAGAGATCCTTCTGGAGCAGAAACACAGCAAAACATTGCAGCTCCCCATCTGCGTGGTGCTCCTGCACGGAAGCACAGCCCTTTGGGGAGAATGGGGCTACATCAGGAGCTGATACTGCCAAGCATAATGCTCCAGGTTTTTATCTTCAGCTGGTCTCTTGGACTCAACAGGTTGCCAGTGTAGAGGCTGTTGATGCAGGAAAAGAGGTCTTGCAGCGGTGTCTCATTCCATTTGTGGTTGCAGGCTTTAGAGCAGTCCCTTGCTTAGAAAAGTCACATGAGAAAAGCATTTCATGTATTTTTAGATGTCTTTTAAAGTGGCTTAGTGGCTGAAAAGAAACCTGCGTCAGGTCACTCGCCTGCTTGCTGCAGTTTGCCCAGGAGTGCTCGAGCAGACTGTTAATGTGGAATGGATCCAGTGGGAGCCTTCTGCTCTGAGGGAATTGCTGTGCCTGCTACCAGGATGCAGCTGGCTGTGGGAGGTGACCGTAGCTCTCAGTGTGTGCTGCTCAGATGCTGGTTAGGACAATAGTGGGAAATGAATGGGAGATGTCCAGCTGAACCCAGTTTAATTTCTCTTTATCTTTGGAATTGTCTGGGTTTTCCTTGGTGTCTTTGTGCAATGCTCTTGCCCAGCAGAGATTGTTGCAGGGTCCAGACTTGGTGTGCTCAGCTTCTCAGTTGGTTTGAGCAGGTGCTGCTGGCAGAAGAAGTCCTGCCTTTCCCATGTGAAAAGGAAAAGAGAAGTGGTCCTGCAGACCCCACATCCAGCCTAGAAACTGAGCCAGGTGGAAACTGGCCTCTTGTTTGTCTCTTGTTGCATTCCTTTAATGTGTATCATTTCCCACATCCACTTCTCTGTGCACTGTAACTCTTGTACCGGCACAAAGGGAAGAGAGGACTGGGATGGGAGAGGTTGAAATGCTTCCTTGGGCAGTTACAATGATTAAAATGATGTGGCTGCCTGTGGTGCTGCTGTGGGTCTCCAGGCAGGCTGGACCACATCTGCCCTGTGAGGAAGAGGCAGGGAGAAAGCTCGGCCATTCCTCTCTCCAAAGATTTTCCAAGTCTTTGCCAACACGGGAGGATGCATTACAGCTTGCAGGCCCATGTTGCAAGTTCCCTTGAAATCTTTGTGGGCCACTGAATAGGAGGAAAAGTTCACCGGGGTAGGAAGGAAGCATGATGCAGTGCATTGGAGGGTGGAAGTATGAGCTGACATCCTGGGGTGCACATGTGCGTGAGGTTATTGGTGTTTCACATGTTTGGTGGCTGGGCTGTCATACCACTGCCTACCAGATATGAAGAACATTTTTTTCCAGAGTCCTGCCCTTTCAGAATAAGCTGAAAGAATGGGAAGCAAATACAAGTGAGGAGAGCAAGGGACTTGAGAGGACTTGAGAGAAGCCTCCTCTAAAAGCAGCAGTGTTTATGTAACAGCTAGCACCAAATATTCACATAAGATAAGCTGTGATTTTTACCTTGAAGCATCTGGTGAGGTGACCATTCAGTGACGGTGTGTAGGCAGGTGGTACAAGAGGGCTGGAAAGCTGCGGGTCGCTCTCCTTGTTCTCTGAAACAATTTTGACCATAAATGATGGAAGTCTGTGTCTAACAAGAAGAGGAAGCAGCCAGACAATGTAAAACCTGGGAAAAGTGTGTGGTTTTCCTTGTTTACTTGCTAGAGTGCTTAATAATGGAAATAAGTAACTGAGGGGAGACTATGTCTTTTCCATCTCTTGAAGCCTTTGACTCAAGACAAGGTGCAAAAGTGACTTTCATCAAGAGGTGGAAACTTCAGGGACCTGTGATCAGGTCTCAGGAGATGCTGGCCTTCTGTATGATGTGGATGTGGTTAAGAACATAATCTAAAGTACAAATGTTGAGCTTTTCAATGTGACCTGCTAAACTAAATGAGTCTTTAGCAAGAAAATTTGTTATTCTTGTCCCTCTCACTTAAAATGAGGGGAGCTGTCCTAAGAGCTCTTTGGAGATGCCTCTGCATCTCACCCAAAGCCCCAGATTGCTGCTTAATTTAAGCCTCCTCAATTTGAGTCCAGGTTTCTGGAGATGAATTTTAACAGTGACCCTGGAGCAAGAGCATGGTGGTCAGTGGTGGGTGTGGCTGGTGGAGGTGCTCCCTGGGGGCCCCCCAGAACCAGTGAGTGTCTTGCCTGGCGTTGTCTGGGCTGGGTTGGAGGCTGGTGTGTGCTCCTGTGCTGAGGCAGATGGACAGCTGCATGTGCCTCTGCCAGGACTGCCTTGTAGGGAGATGTGCTGGCTGTTTCTCAGAAGGCTCCCGGAGCTGGTGGCTCCTGCAAGCCTGGCCCTCAGGGCTGGGGACATGCACGCCTGGCCTTTTCCCTGGGTGCCTTTTAGTGCCTGTATAAATACCAGCAAGCTTCACACGCATTGCAAATTCTGGCCCTTTTTATAAGCTCAAGTCATAAATAGGTTGGTGCTCACTTGTGGGTCCGGCAGAGCTGTCACTAGAAATGATGTAATGATTAAACTCGGCACCGTGACATCTTTCCTGCTGAGCTTCCCTCCCAGGTCTTGTTTTTCTGTTCTCTTCAGGAGCATCACAGGTGCCAGGTGAGATACATTTAGGCTCTGGAAAAAAGTTAATTTAGCAGAACTCGCTATGAAGTGGCGTTTCTTAGGATGAGACAGACCAGCCACAGTCTGTCTTCTCCTTTTGATGCAGACTCTGATTGTGCTCGCTCTGCTTCCCAGGGAGCCCGTCCCGGCTGCAGCACAGCTCTGCACTAGATTTTATAGTTACTGCTCTTTGGAATAAGTGTCATTTAAAAAGTATCCAGCCAAGAAAGAGCACAAGATGTAATTCCAGTGACGTTTGTGGATTTTTTTGTTTGGATTTTTTTTTCTCCAGAAGGACAGTGGTTTCTATTAAAGGGAATTGGCAGCGCCTG
This sequence comes from Hypocryptadius cinnamomeus, assembly GCA_013400635.1. Lineage (NCBI taxonomy): Eukaryota > Metazoa > Chordata > Aves > Passeriformes > Zosteropidae > Hypocryptadius > Hypocryptadius cinnamomeus. The sequence continues at coordinate 223,337 of VYZP01026912.1, forward strand.
CCCTTTAGCCCTGGGCGGGAGATGAGCTTTGAGGGTTCATCCCTTCACTGCGGGGCCAGGATGGTTTTCTGAACTCCTCAAACAGTGCAAAGCTCAAATCAAGCCATTCCTTGCACATCTCATATTTTTGTAGTTAACCTGTGAATCTTTTGTGTACGAAGCAGAGGTCCTGGGAAGGTATGAGAAACAAGCTATTTTTACTCCATCACAAATAGGGCTTGGCATGTTTATTTTAGACTCCGGAGCTGCTCAGGCCACTGTGGGATTTTTTATAGTCTTCTACTGTTACTGTCAGATTAAAAAATCAACTTGAACTCTGGAAATCACAGGAAAATAGGGTGTCCCGGTGTACTTGGCTCCAGTGAGGCTCTGAGGAAGCTGCAGGGAGGAGTCGCCTGTGTTGTGCAATGTGCCAGTCTCGAGGTCTCCTGCATACCAGAGAAGTCTTTTCTGAGCCACCAGCTGTCCATGGACCTCGTGCCCTTCTATTGCATCAACTGCCCTGCAGAGGAACAGTTCCCTTGCTGGGTGTCCTAACTGCATCTGTAAAAAGTCCACAGCTGAATAACTTGAGGAGTTCTGGGGCCAGAGCAGAGCTTGGCCATGAGGTGAGCAATGCTGCAGCAGGTCATTTGTGCCTCCTGCTCCACAGAAGGTTTGAGTTGCCAGGTCGCCAGCATAGCATTGAATAATTTTTTTTTTTTTGCTGCAGACAAGTTCACCAGGCAGCAGGAGGTGAAATTAATGAGACCAGCTCGTTTTCCTCCTGCCACTGGAGTCTGAAAGGGAAGGATTTAGGTCAGTCCTGCTCAAAGAGTGGGAGGATGCATGGAGGGCCCCGTCCCTGTCCCTGCATGGCCAGCTCTCTGCTCCTGCTGACGTGGTGTGGTTGAGGAATGCCCCTTTAATTGCAGGTGTGCTTTGCACAGGCACTTCCAACTTCTGAGCTCTTTATCCCAGTTTATTATTAGAAGTAATTGAAAGTGTGGCCAGTGGTGTGTTCACTCCATAGTGGTGTGTGCACGGTGTTCAGTGATGGGTCAGTGTTGTGCAAATGTGTAACACAAGCAGCCCAGATTCTCTGCCCACGCAGGCTTAACCTCTCCACTGAGGTGCCTGCTCAGCAGCCAGCCCCCACCTCTGGGCTGGGGCATCCTGCTGAGCCCTGGGCTGATCCAGCCCCTTTGGGGTGCAGGCAGCTGACCCAAGAGGCTGCAGTGCTGCAGTGTTTATTATGAGATTCACTAATAAACAGCACTGGTACTAATTTCCAGTTAGAGCATTTTACACACTTAGTATTCTAAAGCTCATAATTATTACTGCTAAATCTGGCAAATAGCACTGCTTCTGAATGGCAGATCTGTCACCCTTCCCTGCCATGGCACTCTGTGTTAGTGTGCAAGTGCACCCCACTTTGCCCTCCCACAGCAAGTCTTTTGGCCACAGACCAGATGGAGAGTCCAACAGGTTGTCTGGGGCATTCCCTGGCACCTTGGGGGGTTCAGTCTGTTCTTTGGGGTCCTGGCTGTCTGTAGGTGCCCCTGCTCCTACAACAGGAAGGTTGACTCTCCTTTGTTCTCTATCTTACACCTTGTTCTCCGTTTTTTTCCTATTTCAGAACCCATCTCTTCCCTGCCCACATCCCTCCAGATTCCCAAGTAACAACCCTGTATTACTTCCTGCTCATCACTTTAAACTCTGGTGCATCCATACCCGAACGTGGTGTTTGTGCTACATAGGAAGTTTCATCTGTCAGCCTTATCTGACTCAATGTCACCTCAGTGGCCTCACAAGTCTCCACACCCCAAAGCTCCCCTACAATTATGCAGTGTGTGTTGGCTACCCTACACCAAAGACAAAAATCCCTAATGCAAATCACTGTACTTTAGCTTTGATTCCTCTCCCCGTGTCCAATTAAGCAGTTTCTTAGGTGCACTCTGCATACCAGTGCAGGAAATTAACATTTTTTACAGTTTTAGGCTTACCCATCATCCTTTCCCAGGGGCTGTTGGAACTGCGGCCATAGCTCCCTGCAGAGGTCCCAGCTAGCCATGGCCAGCAGTGCTCCATCAGGACCTCCTGCTTTATAGCTGTCCCTGAAGAATTTACAGCCTAAGCTGTAAGGATGGAAAAGGAGATAGAGGGGTCATGCAGCCCTGTTCTGCTGAGCAGTCACAGAGCTCCTCTAAGCTGATTTAGCTGATAGTGGTGAGGAACACTGGCAGGCACTTACCTGCCCCAGGTACCTGGCCTGGCAGGCATGTGTTCTGCCCAGCTCCCCACAGCACTGATGGAGATAACTGCAGTACCCTGGGGGTGTTTTCCCCCTCTCAGTTTCAAGAGCTTGATGAGCAGGAAGGGTTTGTGGTGAGGATTGGGCTTTCAGCTTGGTTGTTATCTGTTTGGTTGATTTAAGTCTGGCTTTGAAAAATAGGTAAGGCAGCCAGGCTCGGAGTGTCTGGTCTGTTCTCCAAACAAAACACAAGCTTGGCGACAGCGCTGTGTGTTTTGGATTAAGCAGACCTGAATTTATTTGTCAATATTAATATTTGTGTACTGTACAGCGCCAGTGGAAGTCTGTGCTCTGAAGGTTAAGTTGTGTTTAGTTGGTGTCTGGTACTCAAGGAACCTGTATCCATAATGGGATGGGTGCTGGGGAGCAGGATCTGCCATACTCTGCTGTGTGCTGTGCTTTGGGCCTTCCAAAAGCACAACTGCTGTGTCTGGGTTTTCCCTTCTGCAGGAGGGTTCAGTATCCCTGTGGATGCAGTGTGTTTGGGTTGAAGGCCATGGATTGAGGTCTGTGTGCAGACAGGATACCCAGGTTAGGACACAGGGTGATCCATTTTCCCTCTACATGCTTCTTTGCTGTGTCTGTAGAGGAGCAGGGCCTTTGGGGAGCTTTGGCATGTCTGCAGTGTAGTTGGCTTGTTACGTGCAGTACTTGTGTCCTGGCAGCGCTGCTCACTGCTCAAATGGAGCTCCCAGAAATTGCTGCCAGTGGAACGTACTGTGGCTTTGTCAATGACAAAAATACCTAGTTCTTGAGAGAGTTACTTTGCATACAGAGTTACTGGTGTATTTTCTTTTGCTTATTGGACTGTAAAAACGGAGGGGGGGGGAAGATAGATTTGAAAATAAACCTATTGTTGTTGGTTTGTGAATAAAGATGTTTTAATCCACGATTAAAACAGGATTTGGTGTATTGGTAGAGACCCGGTGTTATAATGCAGAATAAATGTGTTTGTAGAAAAGTACCTGAAAAAAACCTAAAAATTATACCCTAGGCAGCACAGCAGAGTTTTAAAAATCAGCAGCAATTTTGCCTGGCAGCCTGCAGATCTAAAATATGAAGCATTGCACAGCACTTGAATAATATAATAAATTTTGAAACAAAGTGGTTTAAAATATTTATTTATAGAAAATATACTCAGGGACCGGAATGCAACTACACTAACACTTAATATATTCCTGGAAGCGTTGTGTGGCTGGTCAGCGTTTGTTTTCCAAACTCTATTTTCAGCTCTTCCAAACATTTCCATAGGTGTTTTGGACAGCTTTTCCCTGGCGTGCTGCAGCCCATGGCTGCTGCCAGCAGACTGGGAGAGCCAGTGTGACAGAAAGGCTCTGTGCCGAGCCCCCCACCATGGGAAAGTTGCTGCTTCTTCCCAACAGTCCCAGAGCAGGATGCTGAGGGGGCTGTGACCTCCTTCCCCACCTGGCATGGGTCCCTTTCCCCAGGACAGGTGCAGCTGTGTGCTTAACCTTTGTTGCCAGAGGAATTCAGCCCTTCTGCCAAATGCCTCATTCTTCCTTTCCTGGGATGATCCAGCCTGTCCCCTGCTGAAACAGCCCTTCCCAGGGTCCTCAGTGACAGGCCCTCTCCTCCTGTGGCTCAGGGTGACCACCCACACTTGTCCTCCTCATGCACCCTTGAGCAAATTGCTTTATTTCTTTTATTTCCCGTGTTTGCTGCACTGGCTTCACCCTGGCTTTTCCCATCCTCCTGATTTCCTCAAAACTGGGAACATGTCAGGTGCATTTCTTCAACAGAATATCCCTAAGGGCAGCTTTTGAATAATCCTCTCGATGAGGAGGAAAGCAGGAGGGTTGGGGTAGAGTGTCTATAACCACCTTATCGCTTGCAGCCTCGAGACCTGGCAGGAGTTGAAATCAACGTGTGCGTTGCTCCCGCAGAACAAACAGCCTTGCGAGGACTTTGGCGAGCGCAGCCGCCGTCTCTCTGAGGCCATGGTATAGTTTGTTTTTTGGGACAAAGACTACATAGACATCTGGATTGCACTGGAGATTTTAGGGGAAAGAGAAATTATTAGTTTGCTGTGAATGGAGAATGACTCTGATTGCTCTGCGAGCGTGCTTTTGCCAGCTCACTGCTGCACGGGCTGAATTCACGTTCTCGTGCTTCAGGAGGAGAAACAGCAACTGTGGAGGCTGCTGGCCATGTCCTGGGAATGGGGGGCTGAGCAGACCTTTCCCGACCTTCTGGTGCGCTGAGAAAACATGCTCATTTTATGGGCAGTTAATTTATAGAAAGTTCCTGTTTAAATTTCCTCCAAGGCCGTAAAAGCGGAGGACAGCTGCACGCATTAGCTGGCTAATCAAACACTGCTCACCCCTGGCTTGCCCTCCCCTTCTCACCACCACTAACTTTGGTTTCCTTCACGTGAGTGAGTGTGGCAGCTTTGGGAAATGCACTCAAAAACGGTCTGCAGAGGAGTGGCTGGTGCTCGCAGGGTTTGGGGTGTCCTTTCTGAGCCACAGCTCTTGGGACTGTGCTGTTCCCCAGGAGCGTCCAGGGTCAGTCAGATTTTGTATCGCACTCTCCCTGATTCATAAAGACTCTGCTGTGCTCTCTGCCCTAAGGAGTGGTGCTGCCATGGAAATATCCACCCTGGGCTGAAATAAAAACTTTGTTCACATTTTGCTCCTCTTCCAGGCATGGGGAAAGCTGTGATTGTTTCCTGCTGCCTTCCTCCCTCCTTCCCCAAAGACTGAAAATAAGTAAAACCTCATAGATTTGTTTGCAGTTGTGTCCGAGTTCAGCTTTCAGTGAAAGGAAATCTTTTTAGATGGGTGCTGGGGCACCTGAGCTCCAGAAATGCAACTTTGCCTTGGCTCCCTGCAGCAACCAGCCTGATAGGATTTCACTATGGGTATGTGCTCTAATAAACTTGATCCTAATAGCTAATTTTGATCTAGTTTGACAGAGAGGTTGGGAACTTAGACACTGAATCTCTTAAGAGCTCCTCAGAGCTGCTTTTTCCTATACTGACAACAAGCAGGCTCATGTTCCACCCTCTGCTATAATTGTACTGGTTTATTTTCCATCACCTTCTCACCGTGTTAAAACTAATGATGAAAAGGAGAAAGTCCTAGCCCACTTGCAGGGCTGAAAACCAGAACTAAAACCTCTGCTCCTGCCCTCCCAGCAGTATCTGCTGCTGCTCCTAACAGCTGTCCTGCCTGCTCTCCATGTTGCCTGTGCTCATCAGCTGCAGGGAAGGCAGCAGAGCCCTCTCTGTTTTGGAGAAGTTGGTGTGTTTTCACCCTTATCTCCCTTGTGTTGTAGGGAGTGTTTGACCAGTGCAGAAAATTACGTTGGCTGTGTGGTTGGAGGCTGCAGAGACCTTTTTGGAGCCCCCTGCTTTATCTACCTTTAATAGAGATATGATGGCAGGAACGAGCAAAGGTGAGCACGTAACACCCATTAGAAGTTTCTGAACCTGCGAGGGCTCCCGCAATAAACCCCTTCAGCAGATTGCCCAATGTAATGCAAGAAAACTGGCCCAATATCTCTTCATTTTGTTTAAGCTGGGGCCTGTTTCCCTTCCTTTAAATCTCCTCTGCAGCAGTTGGGGGAAAAAATGCTGCAGAAAGAAATGCCAGGAATGTGAACAGCAGGTGGGGACTGGCAGATGTACTTATCAATCACGACAGGCTGACGAGTGGTTTATTCCTCTAAAGAGCTACTGTTTGCCTCCAGCTTGGTTTACTCCTGTCCTCTCCAACTCCCTCCAGCCTCTGCCAAGGTTCAGGTTAAGAGCAGGGTAGATTTCCCAGTTCTCTGGAGCATGCTATGCTTGGTGCAGGACTCTCTGCTCCAGAAACCAGAAGAAGGGGAGGATGGAGGCAGACCCCGTAAATCACACTGGAAGGGTTGCAGCAGCAGACCTCATCAATAACATGCCACATCTCAGGGATGGGATTTGGGAAGTCTTGCTTCCGTGGTGCCCAAGCAGAAGACAGACTCGATTAGTTAATTGAATTTTCTGCACTGTTGCTTTTCAAAACATGACTTCATATCTCAGAGGAGTCTGGAGTTATTTCAGTGGACAAAACCCTATATTAAGGAGGTGGTGCTTTGAGATCACTTGCATTTTTGAGTGAAAAGACTGACACTCTGGATTGCAGATCTGGACCTGTGAAAAGGGGAGCAGGATCCTCTGGTCCTCAGAGGGATTGAGCCATGGTTTGGTGTGGCTGCTCCTGATTCTTTGAGCACCTTTCACTTCATATGGAAATGCTTCTTTGTAGTAGGGCAACCCGATTTACATGAAATAACAGGCTAAATGGCGAAAAGCCTTTATCTGTTGATCTCTAAGCAGCTTTCCCGGGAGTGTTGGCAGTGTATGTTACAAGCAGAGCAAACCTGCCATCACAAACGACATTATGGATGCTTTTCCCTCCAAGCTTTCATCCTGGCTGCTGTGCTTGTGTCAGAATTCATGTGTTGTCCCAGTGCTTCAGATGCACTCCGTTTCTGTGCACTGGTGCAAAGCCCGGGATAAGCCATAGGCTTGCAGGTGATGTGATTAGACCTCTTCAATGGCTTGCAGGTATTTTCCCTGGCTACTTCAGCTGCTGTGGATCTTGCTGTTGTCTGCAGTGCTCCGGGCACCCAGCTCCAGTTCGCAGTGATTTGCCTTTGTCGGGGCGTTGCTGATGTTGATAGTTATCTTCAAGAAAAATGAAGGCACATCTGCCCCAAGCCGCCTTATCAGTTTTTCTTCGGGTTGTTGTTTGGTTTTGTGAAAGAGCAGTGGAAGAAAGAAATAGCTTTTCCAAGGAATAAGCACAGTGAGAATAAGGGAGCAGGCAGGGCTACGACACAGAATAAAGATTCAGAAACATCCCTTTTTCCAGCAGCAAAATGCTCTTTTCAAATTCTGCTCCCAGGGCACCACCTTGGCTTGCGTTGGGAGGTGCTGCCTTCAAGTTTAGCAGCAGCTGAAGCAACAGTTCCGGTCACAGTGCCATTCCCTGGCTGCATCCTGCCGGGAGCACCTTGCCCTGGCCTGTGGGCTCCGGCAGCCGGCCTGCTCCCGCTGCCCTGCCCGCGGGCAGTGGGTCACCTGGTGAGCCGTGCTCCTTCCTTGGAGCTGCCTTCCCGGAGCCACCGAGCGGGCCGTGCCGGAGCAGGGTGCGGCGGCAGTAACCAGGGAGGGCACGTCCAGATGCCACCAGCCCCACGGTACATTCCCCAGGAGCCGCCTCCCACTTGCAGCCATTTGGCCAGAGCTCCCTCGTGCAGGATTTTCCCAAATCGGCTCCCATTTGGAGTGGATCCAGGCTCACGCTCTGGGTGTGGGGTGGCCTGCTGTGGCTGCTGGGGCAGTTTTGCCTCCGCAGGGCAGCGTGGAGCAGCGGTGTCTGGGTGACACCGGTCACACTACCTGCCACAGAGACTGCTTGGAGTCGAATTTAGCTCTTGAACTTAACTGCTCCACTGGAATTTCCCGTGCCGAATTTCCATGCTGTGTCCCTGCCTCAGGCTTTGTTTCAGCTTTTCAGCAGAAGCAGTTCGGCCATTTCCAAGAGTTAAAAGATTTTTTAAGAAGTTTTATTTTGTCAGTATTTAAAAACCAAACAGCCCCTAACTGCTTGCGTTGAGAGGTGCTTGGGTGGCACAAAGGCTGCATAGAAGGTTGGCAGCCCCAGGCTCTGATTGCAGTACATGTGCCATCTCCCCTCCCAGCAAAATGCCCGTATCTTATGGATCTTATCGGGTTACAGGCGTCTGCAAGGCTCCCAGTTCACCAGTGCTTTGTAGACTGGTTTTCACAGATCCTGTCCATCCAGGACCTCCTCCAGCCCGGGGCCAGAGGGACTGAATCAGAGTGGGAGGGAGGTGCTGCTTCTGCCACTATCCCAGTGCTGGGAGCAGGAGCCAGTCTCTCCTGGGCTGCTTGCTGACAGTCACGAGTGGGTGATGGGCTCACCTGTCTCAAAGGCAGAAGCTGGAATAGAGGTGGAGAAAAGCAGTAAATTGTGGTACTTGCTGGGACCAGCTCACGGACAACCTTCATTCTCAGGTATTCTGACTTTTTAACTCATTATTTGCAGTCTTGAGGTTTTAGATGTTGACTTCATTACCTAGAGCAGCATCATACTCTGTTGGGAGAGGGGGGTTTAGGCTCAGTCTACAGCAGTGAGCACAGCTCCTGGCTGACATAAAGTCTTGAGGAATAAGTGAGAAGCAGTCTGGCTGCTGCTGCTGCCTGCAAGTAGGAGGCATCATCATTACCTTTGAAAGTGTTTTTTGATTGTGTGTGGAAGGTATCTCAGGTCTGTAACCTGGATTTGTTTGCTCTGAACAGTTGACTCTGGTGATGCTGTGGTGTGGACAGTGTGGTCCCTGATCAAAGAGCTGCTAAGTGAGTGCTTTGTGACTGTAACTAGTAAGCCAGGTTATTTTTGGCATAGTGCCTCTGCTTTGTAAGGGATGGACTGAGCTGCTAAAACCACATATTCCCCCTACAACTCATTATGAAGCTCAGAAGAGGCCAATCCAGAGCTGCTCTTCAGAGGTGGGCTGTTGTAGAGATCCTGGCTGTGGTGTAATTAGGTTTTTATTTTTGAGCTCTAAGCCCAGCCCCTCCAGGTGAGGGAATGGGGGTTGTGACCAGCCTTTGTAGCTGGCTCAGCTGAATTACTTGTAAGTTCTCTGCCTACATATGGACCATTCTGCATCCTCCAAATGCTCTACAAGGTGCAAGAAGGTCCTGCAGGACTGACCTGATGTCATCCCTGAACCAACAGTCTGTTAAAGACAGCGAGCCAAGGAAATACTGTATAACCACTGAAGTTAACATAAGCAAAGCAAAGCTTTGGTGCATGTCGTTGGGTACCTAATTGCTGCGCTTGCCACCTGGGGATTGGAATTGCTCTCTGGAACCTGAATGGGATGTACTGTCATAAGCAGTTTAATTGTCTCCCCACATCTGCAGCGGCTCTGTAAAGCGAAGGCAGGCTGAACACACCTTCAGAGCTCCACAGCCTCCCTGCAGCTCCAGGACTGCCTTTTTTCCTGCGGTGCTTGTGCATCTCTCTCCATAGAGCCCATATGCTCTTGCTAAACTGTTTATGTCTTCCTGTGCCGTTTGTTAGCAGTGAGCCCTCGGGTTTTCTGGGAAGTGTTTCAGGCTTTACTGGGATATAGGTGCAGCCATAGGAATGTGACTGTGAGAGCAGCAAGGATAGTCCAGTGGGTGCTAAGTAACAGGATGCCCTCTTAAACTAATTACTGGGTTTTGGACATCGCATTAGCGATGAAGGTCAGGCGAGCGCTGAGCCGAAATCAAAGTGAGAGTGACTTGGGGGGTGGATTCAGAAGTGATTAAGGACAAATGCATTTGTCTGCTGTTACACAGCTTCGGGAACACTTAGGACTGATGTGGGTGGCTGTTGGCTGGGAAGTGGGGCTGCTGTCATTTCTTTCCCGAGGTCATCAGCACAGGCTGTGCCTGGGGCTGGGCTCTGCTCTCTTCTGGGTGCCCCAAGGCAGAAAGGGTGGTTCTGTGGGAGCAGAGCTCCAAGTAGTGGAAAAAGGGGCGTAGAGGCACTGCTGTTACAAAAGGGTTACACAGAGTACGTCTAACTTGACTAAGACGTGAAGGGGAGAGTGGTTTTTGGGTGTCCAGAGCAAGAAAAGGTGATGCTTGGCTCAGAGGGGATCAAACTATTACAAAAGCCAGCTGAGTGCTGGTTTAATTTTCCTTGTTGCCTCAGAATGGCATCCGACTCTGTTTTCCTGGTGCATACATTGGAGCTCTGATGACTTTGCCCCCATTCTTGGGATTCTTGCAGAAGGAGTCATCCCATGCTCCACGGTGTTTCTTTGCACTGGGAAAGAAGGGCAGATCCTGTACTGACTATCTTACTCCATTTTTTCTCTTTGTTACTTAAATTCATATTTTGATCTGCCCACTTCAGTTGCCACAGCTGCTGCCATCTTGCATGTCAGTGTGCAGCTGTGAGTCTGTGCTGCTGTCCCCTCACAGCCATCCATATTGTCACCTAGGAAGCTGTGGGACACTGTGTCGGTGGGCTGGGCAAGCAGCTTTGGTCTCCTGTGTAAAAATTGCATTGCAAGTCAAAATAGAGGGATGCAGCCTGTGCTCACACTATTTGAAATACACTGTAATTTAGAGGTTTTTTCCTCATAGACATTCAGATGTTGCTTTCAACATCTCTGACCTGTACAAGATGGAGGAGGGAAAAATTACTGGATTTTTTTCTGCTGTGGCTAAACCTCAGGGCCATTTTTTGAGGTCTGATTCCAGATACCATGCCAGCTAGTTAACTGTTGCAAATGTTACACTACACAGGCTCTGTGGCTGCTTGCAGAAGGAAAACAGAAGTTTACCTTGCCTTGTCCTTGCAGTGTCTCTGCCTCCCATTTTCCTGTGAATGCTCTTTACCCAGTTTGTCCTTGGGTCCCAGTTTTGAATAACTTGTCTGGTGTCCGAGCAGGACAGTCTGATCCTATTTTTAAGTCCTTTGGACTTTTTTGTCTGTGGAATTTGGGATCAGGGAATGGCAGGATGTTTATTTTGGAATTGCTGCAGGGGAATTGCTCAGAGCAGCCCTTGTAACTGCTTTGTGAGAGAGAGAAGCAGGTTATCCTGCACAGTATTTAGTTAACCTGGCTTTGTGGTGTCAGGGTTGTTTCTCTGGCCCTTCTTGCCCAGATCTTGAATGCATGATCCCTGGTTTAAGGAATGAGCTTGAGCTATGGCTGAGTATGTCCTGTTATCTGGATGGATGGGGCAGAATGTCAATGTTTAAAAAAAAGCCTAAATCTCACTGATACTGCAGTGAGTAAGTCCGGTCTCGCCTTGAAATAATTGAACTTGTCTCTTGATTTCTCAATTCCAGAGCAGGGTGGGGAGAAAAGCTGGAGCTATCTCTGTGCCAGTGGACCTGTGATGAGAAGCTCCTGTCTTCCCTGCTCCTGGCTGAAGCCATTGAGGCTATGGTCAAAACCAGATGAGGGTTATTTTATAATTACACAGTGCAGTTAAACAACATAATTTAGTTCAAATATAATTTTGTGACATTAATGCAGCAGGAATGCAATGCAGGCTCTGTTAGTGTCTGGTCTTTTAAGGTGTTCATCTTTGCTTTGTAATTTAAATCAGTCTTCCTGCACCAGAGCATCTGGGAAGGAGGTGGACCTGTGAAGCCGTGCACCAAGTCCTGCTGCCTTGGTAAGCTTGCTCCAAAAGCATGGTCTCTTGCTTTTGGACTTGCCCTTTGAAGGAAAGGCTGGCCAGCTCGGGCCAGAGGTGACTGTGAGGAGCAGAGAGTGTCACTGAAGCAGTCCAGCCCTTCAGTCCTGGTCTCCAGGAAAAGAAGGCATCTATAAAAATGTGCACCTGCAGGAAGGGGTTATTCATTGATGGCTTTTAGTGACTCCTGAATTTCTGCCGGTTTAAGGGAGTGTGTTGCCCAGCTGGAAGCTGCTGATCTTTAGGGAGTTAATTCTTCCTCCAGAAGCTTTCTCTGCCTCTGTGACATGGGAGCAATGTTGCTCCATTTCACAGCTTTCCCATTTTATGGTTGATGGTTAAAGTTGGAACATTTCTATATCCTTCTGCCAAGAAGCGTTTAGAACAGTTTTCATGAAAAACATTAAAAGTTGGAGGTCCACAGCTGATGCCCTAGCTGCTCTGCATTAGTCACTGGGGGGTAAATATATTTAAATGAAGAGCTGTGGCAGTCTTGCTAGCTGAGTAATAAATCAGGGCTGAGAAACTTCATGAAGCTGAATCTTAATGCCTTGGCTTGGAGTTGCAGGGTGGGGTGGTGAAGCTGATGGAATGGTGGGATGTTTCTAAACAGAATGTGCCTGCCCTTAGTTACACTGCCACAAAGAACATAAATACTGCTGCATACACAGCTGAAGTGCTGAAAATGGCTTTTTGTTGGTGTTGCTTTCCTTGGTTCCTGTCTCCGCTTAATGTCAGCTGTCGGTGCTTTGCCTCCCCTTGGTAGCAGCAGCAGGTAGGGGAGATATCCAAAGTTTGCCTCCATTCCTCTGTTTAGTGCCTAAATCCTGGCACTGTGACACCAACCTGTAGGAAATTATAGTGCTTGAGCACTTTCAGGGACCTGCTAGAAATATTTCATTATCTGAGGAATTTTGTGGGATACCCAGAAGATGATTATAAACCCTTGGAATGTGGCCATGTCTCCACAAAGCACTCCAGCCAAACAGCATTTTGAGGTGACTCTGAAACCTCCACTAACCCTTTCTTCTTTTCAGATTTGGGTTTGGTGCCTGCAGCCCTCAGGCTGTGTGTTCCTGGCACTGGAGGATCCCCTGCCCAAGCTGCCCACGCCTGGGTGCTCCTGCTCAGTACCATTAACAAAGCCAGTGCTTGCCTGGTGGCCACAGTGCCAGCGTGTCCTGAGCGGCCCAAAAGCTGTTCTAGGGATGAGAAGAATGTGTCAAAGCACAGGGAAGGGTTCTGCCATGAGCCTTCTGACTCAAGTGTAAGGCCAGAGGTGCAGCCTCAGAAGGGTTTCCTTCAGAACAGGATTTGAAAGTTTGATCAAGTTTCCTAAGAAGGTGATTTACAGAACTGCCCTCTCTTGTCAGTGTGTCTTTCATGTCTTTCACCCCTCTGGTAGCTTCTGCTTGCTAATTTGGCAGAAGGGGTTGTGTACCTTATTTATATAAATTAAATAAAAAATAGACAACTGGTAGGTGGAAGAGTTTTGGCTAAAAAGACACTGAAGCTCACCTCCCTCCTCTGTGTGACCCATTCAACGTGTAATGTACTCCAAAACTCCAGATTTCGTGCCTTGCTCAGCCTAGGAGTTTATCCCTCAGGGTCTTTCTCTTTTCGTAAGGACTCTTTAGTAGTTGTTAAGACAGAATGTCCAGTGGAAGCTTCCTCTCCAATTAGGATATTCGTTGTTTCTTTTCCATCTGGATTCTCTGAAGCCTCATAAGGGGTTTTGTTCAGCCTTTAATTCAATTAAGAAATCAAGCAAGAGATGTAAATCTTTTTAGCCTCATTGGTTTCGGTGCTCTTGACTACAGCTGTAAAGAACATCTCCTGCACGGTACAGCTGAGCAGCTTAAGGGAGGGAGTGTTTTTCCAGGCTGAGATTTCAAGTGCTGCTGCAGCTTTGTGGATGTTTTTGTCCCTTTGGAGCAAGGGGCAGAGGAAAGGCTGCAGTCACCTGTCGGTGCTGGTGGCTTGGTTTAAACCTGCTTCTGAAGCAGCAGAAACCTCCTCTTTGATAGAAACCCACTTTCCAGCTCGGTGACTTCTATCAAAGGTCATTAACGGGTGTGAATTAGACTCAGAACAGCTGGTGGATGGTGAGTGATACCAGGGGACAGGACACACAGTGGCGACTGTCACAGCAGCTGCTCCTGCACATGTCCTTTGGCACTTGCTGAGGAACACCCTGCCTGCTCAGGAACACAAGGTCAGGCTCTGATACCTCGTAGTCCTCACATTTAAGAAGTGACATCTTGTGTTTTACTTCTTGTGTCCATGTGCTTTCTTGTCTTGTCTCCACGTGCCCCAGCTGCCAGCCCAGTGTCCTCTGTCCCAGCTCTCCTGCAGGATGGGATGGCTTCTGCTAAAATGCTTTTCTGTGTTGCCAAGGTCTTCATTGCAGAATGAGTGACAAGTTCAGCATGATAGAAAACTTTCCTTATTAAAGAGAAAGTTGGAGTCAAAGCTCCCTGTTTTATCTTGGTGCCTTGGTGCCTTCTGGTTTTTATTAAACCTTGGGAACTTACAAAACATTTGTGTGTGTGTGTGAGCATGTATATATAGAAATACATACACACATCTGTTGTGTTTATCTTCAAAATATGCATTTTTATGGCATTTGTATGGGAGGAGATCTTAGTTCCATCTTTTTTTTCCATAAACTTTTCTAGTTTAATTTCCTGTGGCTTTTAGTACTACCTTTAGCTTACATTCCCTTAAACACAGAATTAAATATTAGGTTTTTTACACTGTTGCTCTGTTTTCAGACAAAACCAGGAGTTATAAGCAGAGTTTTTAGGCACTTGCTCTGGCTGGCTGTGTGCTGGAAATACAAGTGAAGCCAAAGCCATATTACAGTGCATGCCCTGAGGCAAACAGACCCTTGCTCTGCCCTGCTGCAGCTGTATATTTAGCCTATATGCCCTTTCCAATAACAGCCAGGAGAAGATGCCTGGAGAGGAATGCGAATCATCATTTCCCTGAATGCTGTCCCGGGATCAAGCGATGCTTGAGCCAGGAACACTGCCTTGGTAACTCTGCCTTCTATAAAATTGTCTGCCCCACCCTTTTTTTTTTTTTTTTTTTTTTTAAAACCCACGTGAAGTTTAAGCATTGCTGTTCATGACCCTACTGGATCCTTAAGAAAACCCATTTTGTTTGAGTTAGTTTGGCTTCTGGTCCTTTTATTAGAGGAGAGTGTGGGCTCATGTTTCCCATCTCCCTAGTGCCCCAGTGCATCCCACTTTGTTCTCTTTGAGCTTCCTCCAGGAAGGATCCATTTTGTACCTTTGATTCTCATCACTTTTCTCTGCCACTTTTCTCAAGGGAAGAGCCATTCCCTTGAGATGGGCCTGGCTCACAGGATGCAAGAGGTGTGGGTTGACATTGTTGAAGCTGTCCCTCTGCTTTGGCTTGTTGGTGGATGTTTATATCCCTAATTTTTCCTGGCTGCTGGCAACAAGCAAATGGCAGTTCTACCTGGCTGCAATGTTTTTAATTACAGAGGAAAAAAAGATTTCTGAGGCCTTCAAAATACTTGGGAAGATAATATCTGAGTTTCCTTTCAACTGAATGCACTTGAAGATACGATCTGAGTTGGCTGTCTGGGAATAACAAAGTGGTGGAAGGGATTGATTATGGTTGCTGAAACTTTCATCAAAGAGTCAGGAGTGTTGCCTAGCCAAAATCTGCAGCTGCTGGTCGCTGCTGGTAGCACACAGAGCCTGGAAGGGGCCAGTCCAGCAGGGTGGATGAGCTTGGGGACATCCAGATGGTTTTCCAGCAGCTCTGTCAGGTCAGCGTGGAAGTGCGTAGTCGAGAGGCACGTGTGGGTACCATACTCATCCCTCCTGCTGGAGGCTGGGGAAGGTGCTGCCTCCAGAACAAGTCTTGCCCACAGCATCTTGCAGAGGAAATGTGCTCTGCAGGGAAGAAAAAACATGCTTCAGCTGCCAGAAGGGATCTGGTGTCCTTTGTGCTCCTGCTGCTGCTCTGCAGTGCCCCTTGCACGTACCTCAGCAGGAGTGCTCTGGCTGGGGGTTTTTGGGACTGCCAGGCTGCTTTCTCCCCTGCACAGCACTTGCTGAAATGCTTACTGGAGCATATCCTCAGTGCTTACCTCTTCCAGGAAAAGAAGTTTTTTTGGGAATGGAGTCCCCAGTTGGGGAGGGCAGTGTAGTAGCCCAACTTTTGGATGAACAGACGGGACAAAAAGGAAAACTAGGCTCTTTTCATCTTTTGTCACTCTCACAGAGTGGTAATGAAGGTAGGAAAAAGCTTCCTCTCAGTGACAGGAAAGTTAAATATCTCAGTGCTTGCTCTAGCAGAATAAATACTGCTGCAAGGTGTTGATGATGGTGACCACTTCCTGCACAAGTGTCACGAAAATGCCTGTGGCCTCTGGAACTTGAAAGCAACAACTTAGTGACAGCGTGCAGGCGAGTTCCCATCAGCAGGAGGGTGCTGCTTCTTTCCCTGCCCAGCACACATTTTTAGCACTGCTGTTTCGGGTTTAGGTTTGTTTTTTTTCCCCTAGATTGTTTTTCGGCGTCAGGGTTTCCTGTTACTGACATCAGATGTGCTGGAGACGTGCAGCACAGAAATACAAGAAGGAGGAAGATGAAAAAAAGCACCTCTTTTTGTGCCTGTGTCCTTTGGGCTGGGTGTCACTTCTGGGCACCTTCACCACATTTGATGTGGTGACAATACACAGTGGGCACACCACGTTGAAATGAAGTTTTGGGGTGAAGAATTGAGTACAGCTTGGTTGGTACCTCCTGAGCTGATGGTGTCTGGGGTGACCAGCTATTGATGGTTGTGGGGGGAGAGGGTGGAAGGGGCTCCAGGGGCCTCAGGAGCACTGATCCAGAGCTTCTCACTCAGGCAGGTCTCTCAGGGTCCGATCTCTGATCATCATGCTGCTGCTTTGGTTTTGGTGCACACGTGGCTTTGAGCAGGCAGCTGTGAGTGCAGCATTAAGCCAGAAATTGCAAGAGCTTGTCCTCCAGCCTCATGTAAGTCAGGCCACCCTCCCTAGAGATGCCTGGTTAGTGTTGTGCAGGACAGGATGCTGTCACTGAGCAGTGTGGAGTGAATCTCCTGTCCTCTTCCTGGCCTGTTCCCTCATGGCAGATGCCTGCCCTGAGTCTGTGTGTGACCAGTGTGTCTGTGTGTGTGTTCTGCTGTACATGCCTGTCAGTAACTCATTCCATGTGCAGCAGCGTCTGGAGCTTGGGTCTTCTGTGAATGTCCATGGCAGAAGCCATTGAGGTTGGAAATAACCCCCAGAGGCATTTGCTGCACTTCCCATAGCCTTTAACATAGTCTGTTGGAAGGGCTGCTGCCTTTGTTTCAGGGTATGTCCGGAGCAGGGCAGGCACAGAAACTCCGACTGTTTCCTAAATTTCACTCTCCAGGGTGTTCTTTGTACATCCTACCTGTCAGGCTTGCAGGCTAGCATGCTCTTGGGCTTGAAGAGACTGTTAGTTCATAACTTGGTGATGGGCTGCTGTGCCCAGACACGCTGCCTGTGGGCTGTTTGTCCCTCCTGCCCCCCTTCCCGGGCTCCTTCAGCACAGTGCAGACGTGCAGGGAGCACCAGCCGCCTGTGCCCGGCCGCGCCGCCAGGCTGGCACCGGGGGTGCCCGCTGTCGTGTTTGGGAGCGGGCAGCACGTCCGGCAGAGTGCCATCTTTGTGTGCCTGGCTGGGGACGCTGGATTTCATCATTCCTGCTGCTCGCTGTCTTGACTCGCAGGCGCGCCATAGCTGACGGGACTTGCCCAGAGAGCCTCCTGTGGAAACACGCACGGGAGATCTCTGCAGAGACAATAGCTCTGCTCTGCAAAGTTGCACCAAGTCTTTGTAGCCGAGTTTGCTTCCTTAGAGAAAGGCCACTTGTTTAATGCTTTCTTTAATGAGGATATTGGTAAATAAGCAGTCAGGTAAGTGGGATTCCTCCTAACTCCTAAATATCTTCTTAAGCAGAGTCAAGAATTGCACGGCAGTTACTTGAGCTTTCTGCACGCTCGGCTCAGTGGCATTAATATGCTGGTGGTGATTAATTACCGCAGCCCAGTGATGTGATTGTGTGCTTGAGCAATTGGATTAGATGCAGCTGGACAGAGACTTCACTTTCACTGGTTCTTGCTGAAGTGATGTTGTAATCGGCCACAGAGGAAGAGTCATTTCTAGGACAGCCACTCTCCTCTGCCTGGGATGCTTCCCCTGGCTTCACACCTGGGTCCGTGATGGGCAGAAAGAAAGGTCTCTGGGAAAATACGTGGCTGGGAGTAGCTACTTTGTCCTGCTCTCAGTCTTTTCTTTCAGTCCCATCTTCTGCCTGCACTGTTCAGTGTTCCTGGATAACAAAGGTACAGCATGTCCTTACCGTGTCAGTGGGTCGCTGGTGTGCATGGAGAAGGAACAAATTCCAGCATTGCCTTGACAAGTCAGCATCATATCAAATGCAGCATCATAACTTCACCAAGCAAGCCCAGTTCCGTGGCTCTGCGAGGGGGTTTGGCACTGGAGATCAGGAATCAACCTTGGCACATGCAGCAAGCACTAGGACTGAAGCAGATGTTGATACTGACTTTGATGTTTCATCCAACACTCTGAAGGCTTGAACTTGAGACCAAAAGAGCTCTTAGAGAAGCGCAAGAATAAAGAGAAAGTCAGTTCTTTCAGAAGATCAGACAGAACGAAACATCCTGAAATTCAGGACTAACCTGAACTTTGTGTTTGTTCTGCGAGACTGGGCAGTGCAGATCCTGCTGGAAGGAGGAGCACAGTACCATGTAGAGAAGCTGGGGTGGTCTGGCCTTCCCTCATAACTGGGAAGTGCTGCCTAAGTCAGTCAGCTCTATGGTCTGATGCTTCCCAGAGATCAGCAGAAAACTGCCTGCAGAATTCCATCTGTGTTTGGGTTTTGGCCCTGTTTTGAATTTGTGGGAAACTGTGTGAAGTGTTGAGGTTTTTGCTCCTGGAGGTCTCCAGTTCTGTACCACTTACCAGTCATGGACAGTGACCCAGAACATGGACTTTTTCCAAATACAGCTGGGATGGTTTCTCGGTTGAGTCAGGGTTGTGCCCATGGTAGTGCCATGTGAGGTGATGTGGACTCTCAAACCAGAGGCACCAGGCATTTGTTCCAGCCTTGTTGCAGGTAACATTCACTCTTTCTGCAGCTGCATCCACAGTGCTGGTGGCCAGTAGACTTGCAGAGCAGGGTGGCGCAAGTTAGGCAGGGGATCTTCTATCCCAAAAAGTATTCCACCTTGCATTGATAGTCCATGTGGACTGCAGCACTGCAGGGCAATGCCTTGTACAGCTCTACTGATAGCTGGAACCACCCTGCTTTTCCTCCTTCACACACTGTGAGAGGCTGGCAGTGTTTCAGCTTCTGTCCATTGTGTGGTGAGGTGGAGCTGTGTTAAGAGGTTTTTTTTTTGGTGGCGCAAGTTTGTTCTCAGCTCTTCTGTTTGTTATTTGTTATCAGCTACTGAATTCCTCCTGTACCTCCTGTGTGCTCCACTCCTATGTGCTGAGCCTGTTCTTCTGTATTTTCCCTAAAGTGAAACTCTGAATTTGCAACCTGCAAGTGTCACATGAGCACATAGTGGCCAGTTGCTGTGCTGAGGGGCACGTATGGGGCAGTGTTTGTTGACTGCTTTGATGAGTATTTCTGAAATAGGTGATGACTTCATCTTCCTCTCCTGCTCACCACAGATACCAAGAACCAGCTCCCTTCTGCCCAAATGCTCCTCTCCATCCAACAAAAACGCCCTAGGCTGGATCACGTCATTTGGCTGAGCAACACAGAGCTGTACCATGCTCATGCACACTGCAGTGTGACAGGGCAGGGACTGGCCTGAAGCACCTCTCCAGGTGTTCTTACAGCCTCCTGCAGTTGTGCACTGTGTGTCTGGCGGTCTGGGGGGTGTGTCCTCTGCTCAGGTGTGGGTATTCAGTGCAGCAGTGAGAAGCAGCCATGTTTCCTTGATAGCATCTTGGCCTCATGGCAGCCACGGGCTGCTGCCACATTCTCCCCTAGCTACAGGTCTCTGATCCTGCCTGTGCTTGCCATACACATCAGGACTTTCCAGCGAGCAGGTTTCAGGAGAAGTAGCTCATGGACAAGGTGTCATCACTGCAGTCGCTGTGCTCCAGGCTGCCTGGAGTGTGAAGGTAGTTCTTTCAGCTCTGTAAAGCACCGTGCAGGGACAGTCCCCTGATTTCCCACTGTGATGAGCAGTGACTTCCTCAGGACCTCTTGCAGGTGTCTGCATCATCTCTGTAGCTCATTCACATGGCCTGCTGGATATTCTCCACCAGACATCTACTGTGGTACTCATTTACCTGCTGAGATAACTCTGCTCATCTGAAATCAATTGCAGTGTGTCAGATCCTGCTCTGACCACACAGGGAGCTGGTAGGAGAGATGTGCCCTACAGAGACTGTGACTTGTCCTTACCCAGCAGCCACTTCCTAAGGATAAACTCTGGAGAAGCAGCTCAGGCACCTCTCTCTGGGTGAAGACCATCCTGTGGTTTTTCACCCAGAAGGTGGTGGGGCACTGAATGGTCTCTCCAAGGAATGCTCACAGCCCCAAGGCTGACAGAGCTCAAGAAGCATTTGGGCAAGGCTCTCAGGCACGTGGTGGGATTCTTGGGGTGTCTTGTGCAGCACCAGGAGTTAGAATTGATCATCCTGATGGGCCCCTTCCAACTCAGCAGAGTCTATGGGTCTGTGTTCCTTTGCCTTTGGGAAGAGCCTGGCATTGCGTTCCTTGTTGTTTCATCTGGTATATTCCCCTCCCAGTCAGCTCAGACAGTTGGAAGCACAAGAGCAGCAGGGAGTGGGCTTTTTTGTAGCACTGACCTTCTTACCAGCCATCCTCCCATCTGTCTTGTGGTTCCCAGCAATGTTATCCTTCCTCTGCTGTCTCTTCTGCCTTTCACTTGAGACAGGTTCTCCACAGAGCAGCAGACAGATCAGGTATCTGCCTCGTGGATCCTATAGCCACAGGTTATTGCATTCATCTCCTGATTCCTACTACCCACAGCCCTCTGTGCTGTGCCCTGGGCCCCTTACCTTGGGGTGGGAGGTGTCAGCCCTTCTCTGTGTGGGGTTTATTGTGAAAGGCCCATCGAGGGGTGCAGTTGTGCAGGTCCTTACACGCTGCCTCTCAGCTTCCCTAGAGCTCAGGCTTTAGGGTAAGCCACCAAACCTTATCTTTCCTGTTATTCCTAGAGCCTGCTGTGGTAGCCTTGGGCCTGCATGGGCAGACCTCTGCCTGCTTCTGCAAGCCTCTGGTGGGCAATACACCCTGCCTGGCCACAGCACAGCAGGCAGCTGAGCCCTGTTGTGCTGCTCCAGGAGCTCTGCAAGGGCAAGAAGCAGTGGGATTTCCCTTCCCACACAGACTGGCTCCAGGGTCTCTTGGGACAGCCTGATGTGCATCATATGGTGGAGACAGAACAGGCTAAAATAAACCAGAGTGGGAGCCAGTGGCTAGAAGCTGTGCTGGTTTGCTCTGGGAATTTGAAGCCACTTCTCTCTCAGCCTGGGAAAAAGGAGTTGGTTCAAGGTATTAGAGAACCCAGCCTTGTGTGCTCCTGGCATTGAACAATGTCTGCTTGGGCTCTGTGTGTGTCCTGCCATCCTGTGTAATCCACCATTCCACTCATTACTGCAGATTAGTTACCAGGGGCTATGCTGGCTGCAAACTGCCATACCAGAGTGGGCAGTATGGCTTCCCTGGGGTCCTAAATGGCTCTGTCCTATTCCAGCAATGCACTGGTCTCCTGCAAGCAGTCTGTGAAGAGGAACATGGTGGCTCAGATGTGTGACTGCCATCGCTGAATGCAGTCTGGAGGGAGAATTAGCTGGGGAAGCAAAGGAAACGATGGCCAAAGGAAAAAAGAGAAAGGAGATCCAGGGAAGCAGGGAGGTGGTAATGATGGGAACGAAGTGAAAGAACAAAACAACAAAGTGAGGGAGAGGTGGAGATGTGTCTTGGCGGAGTGTGGGCACAGGTGAGCTGTGCAAGCAGGAGAGAGCTGGATGGCAGCATAAACCACTGTGTGTGCATAGCTCACTCCAGTCTGATTTGGGGCTGCACATTGTGGGCCCCCAGATCAACTCTGAGCACACTAATACAAAAAGCTGGACCTGAGAGGAGACCTGGCTTGAAAACCAGCCTTGTGGGTCAGAGGAGCAGAAACATCTGTCATGTGTCCAGTCATTAGGACTGAACTTCCAAATCTTTCTCGGTATCTTTCCTACTGGGTAACTGGCATTTAAATCCACTGATATTCCAGCCTGGCTTCAGCTCGCCTTGGAAGGTCAACTATTAGTGTTATGCTCAGTCCCAGCTTTGGTTGTATCTCCCCTGTCTCCCCACCTGGGCTATCTCAGGATGCTGTGTCTCCAGAGCAGCAGAAACATGGCTGTGTGCATGGAAAAGCAGGAGGATCTTGTTTCTTGGGAGATGCTGTATGTCAGAAGAGGAGCTGAGAAGCTCTCGTGCTCTCTAATGGTTGTGGTAACTTGCAGTTATATCAAAAGCTGAGGCACAGAGAGTAACATAGCCAGTAGCCCTCTGCCTGTTGCAAGGTAACTGTGAGTTGACTGGCTGGCTTGGCTATCTGAATTAACGTGCTGATTGGATTTCCTATGTCTAACCAGGTTCCCAGGACTCCTAGGATGAGGCTGCTGTGAAGGACTGGTGGATCCCCTGCCTGTGCTGTGGTGCCTGCAGATTCCCTGTGATCCTCTTTCCAGCTGGAGCACCGTTACCAAGGCTGCTGGGAAGAATGACTGTTGGATGCCTACTTCAACCCCCTGTCCTGGGGAGGACTTGGCTCCCTGTGCTGCTGCTGGCAGCCTCTGCTCACTGCCACTGGCCCAGCGAGCCGGCAGAGGTGGTTCGGGACTGGGAGAACCAGCTGGAGGCCTCCATGCACTCGGTGCTCTCGGACCTGCGGGAGACTGTGCCGGCTGTGGTGGGCATACCCGACAGCTCTGCCGTGGTGGGACGCTACTTCAGAGTCTCCATCCCCACAGATTTAATTGCTTCCAATGGAGAAGTTGTCCAGGTGAGAAACACCATTCCCCAAGGATCATTTTCAGTTATATTCATGCAGGATTGAGCGAGTCACCCCACAACGGGCTGGGTCGTGAGGGTGGCTGAGAAGCAGCCGTACAGTTTTGTAAGACTACAGGAGAAGGATTTTTATAAAAAATTAGTCTCATCTCATTGCAAAGTTTCTCTCTTCTGTAACAGAGAAGACTTCTCAGGGATGACTAATTGAGTTTGTTGGCTGTATTTAAGCTATGAGATGCTCTGCCCCTGGAACAGTGGGCACATTCATGAGGAGATCCTGCCGTGGGATCTGGGGAGCCACAGATTCCCTGGGACTGCTGCTCAGGCTTGGGGAGTTTGCTTCACTGTGGTAACAAAACATTGTCAGACAAACAGACTCTGCCCTCCCAGCGGGGCTTTGGGCTGCCTGTGACACTGTCTCTCCTGATCTTGGCCCTAAGGCCCCTTGGGAAAGATGGTAGCCTTTCCCCTTATCTGACTTAAACTCATGCAAGGCACTGCAAGGACCTGAAAACTGAGTTTTGGAATCAGTCCTGAGTGCAGGAGAGGGTTAGAATAGCCCAGAGGAAGGTAGGAACATGGCCAAACACAGGTGTGCTCATTGTTAGTCCTTTCCTGGAAGGGTTTGCTTGGATCACATGGAATTCAGAAAATTCTCTTCTTAAAAAACAGAACTGCCTTCCAGTCTCAGGATTTCTTTTCAAAGAGCATTATAAAGCATTATAAAAAGACAAGCTTCTGTTGTGTCTTAGAAGATCAGAGGGAGATGGAGAGCAAGTCAGGAGCAGGTCTGACATCTCAGTTTCTCCTTGAAGGCAGGCTTGGTTTGGCTCTGTGTACAGTCCCACAGTTATCCCAGTCCTGATACATGATCCTGCTGGCTCCAGCAAGGGTGCGAGACCACAATGTGCCAGGGTGGGCAGAAAATCTGAAGAATGCAGCTGTGAGGGACAGAGGGTCAGACAGGAGGGGGAGGGCAGCGGGTGAGCTCTTGGCCAAAGGGGCTGGGGAAGGGGCCAGGCTGGTCTCGGTGACTCTGTGCTGAGCCATGGCCAAGGTCCCTGCCCAGCCTCACCCACAGCCTGTGCTCAGAGCACAGGGCACCTGTACAGCACCAGGCTGCCAGAGCCTGTGGTGAGCCCCAGGTCTCATGTTACAGAAATGATAACTTTGGGTTGGGATTTTGCATCCAAGTGGCTTGTTCTGGTGTTGTCTAATAGCTGCTTTGATGGCAAGAATAAGTGTCAGTATTTATATAACACCACAGCTTCCTCTGTCGTCTTTTCCTGGCACAAAAGTCATCTGTGATAGCTCAAGTAGCTGCAGGAAAATACTGATGGATTATTTCCATCCCACCTGATGGCTTCAAACTATGCTTCTGCCATGTAGGTGTGAGGTGTGTTGACCAACACCAACATGCCTGGAGGGCCTGGAAGGGCCTGGGCTGCAGCAGGACCCAGCAGCTGCTGGTTGTGTGTAGTTCAACAAACTCTGGGAGCGATTTTCATGCTTATCCCTGGGTTTACCCGAGTGCATGTTGCATCTGTTCACCTTGAAATTGATTTTAGAAGTGCAGCAGGCTCTCACTTAGCTGCTGTCCCTGGAAGGGCTCTCCTTGCAGAGAATGCATGTTGGCTGCTGAGCACAGCTGACCTTTGCTATGGGGATTTGATTCCTGGCTAGTGAGAACTGCGTAGGCAACTTTGGGTGCTAGGATGCATTTTTGTTTTACTGGTAAGTTTCAGGGCAGATTGCTCTGGTCTTTTTCTCAGGCTGCCTGGCATTTCTCAGCTGGAGCAGTAAAAGCATAATACTTCTGAATCTTAGTCTCTGGTGTACTTAAACCCTGCTAAGAAAGAATAAGGACTTCTGTGCCTTCTGAGATGGAGCAGGGTTTACAGTGAGATATGGTTACCTGTATTTTTCCCTCTTAAATTTCAAAAAAATTGTCTAGTCTAGTTTTTTATTTTAAAAAAATTGCTGACAGTTCCTGTCCCCAGACTCCCACTGGAGCCTGGAGAAAATGTGCTTGCTTAATTTCTAGATGATTCCCACTGATTATTTCTAGGATTGTGGTGGGGATCGCCTTGAAGCTCCTTTTCAGATCCTCTCCCTGCTTGTTAGCAGATTCCAGCCAGCTGTAGACAAAATACTTTTATCTGAAAACTCGGTTGTGGGATGGAAACAACGCCAGGCATGTGCAGCATGGCGGAGGAGTGCCCCGCAGGCACGCACTCCTGCACAGTCAGGTATGTGCTCCTGGGAGCAGTCCCCAGCCTTTCCCTGCCACCCCCAAAGCTGCTGAACAAC
Source organism: Hypocryptadius cinnamomeus (assembly GCA_013400635.1). NCBI lineage: Eukaryota > Metazoa > Chordata > Aves > Passeriformes > Zosteropidae > Hypocryptadius > Hypocryptadius cinnamomeus. The sequence continues at coordinate 248,292 of VYZP01026912.1, forward strand.
AGGTGAGAGTTTTATGGCTAAGGACAAAAGCAAGTTTATTTGAATGTGCTCAAGCTGCAGAGAAAAGAAGTAAAAATCTATGACATGTCTTAATTTCAGAGTCTGTTTCCACATTGCTCAGAGCCAGCTGCCTCCAAGGCACTGGGGCCGTGGTAACGCCCTTCCCCTGTGCCTTGTGTTCCCAAGCAGGTGCCTTGGTCAGGCAGTATCGTGTCCTCTGAAAAGCAGCTGGAGCTTGCAGGTATTCCAGCTGTTGGATTTGGCAGCAGGTCGGTCCAGATGCTGTCCTCTAGCTTCCTCATTACAGCAGGGCTTCTGACTGTAAGACTGCTCTTCTGCTGTCTGGAGATGGCAGGGAATTAAAATTCCTTGCTGTGGCTTCCTAAAAGGCATCTTGCAGCCTTTTCTGTCACATCTGACACCAAAACATTGGTATTTTTACGAGGTTTGGGTTTAAACACCCAATTTCCCCATATCATACAGCCCCCTTGCCATACAGACAATGTGTGGGTGGGTTGCCACTGGCTCCCACTGGCTCCTGGCAGATGCTGGCTAGGACAGGGTAAACATGGGCATTAGTGCTGGTACCTTCAGCAGCCATCATCTCCTTAACCCCATTTCCACTGAGGACTGTGTGGAGTCTGACCTGTTACCTCTCAGCTGTGTCCTGTCAGAGAACAGATCATGCTCCGGTCAAAGACCAGTTGGATTTCCTGTTCCTGCCACTTCCATTTGAAGCTGCTCCAGAATTTGGCTGCTCTGATTAAAAATGCAGCTTCTAGCCTAAATTTAGAGATGGCTAGAAATATTTATATGTGCTGCCCTTTAGCCTAAATCAATTCTACCTTCATAATATTTACTTCCCTTATGTATTTATAGGTGACAGGCATATTCCCCATCTTGATTTTATTAGGTTAAACAAGCCAACCTCTTTAGTCTTTCTCATAAAATAAGCTTTCTTTCCTTCCCCTAAGCTTTGCAGCTGTCTTCTGCACCTCCTCAAGCTTGAGTTTATTTTTCTTATGTTTGCATGACCGCAGTGTTACAAAACATTCCAGATGAAATTTTACCAGAACCTTTTATAAAAGCATCAAACTTCCTTTTCTCTTCTATAAATAACCTTGTTTGATATATCATACAATCATTTGCTTTTCCATGTCTGCTTTGCTTTGGTTTGGACATCTTCCTATCAGCTGAAATATCCAGGTCTGTAGTTTTTGCTGCTTCCAGTTGTTGAGTCCCAGAAGAGGACAAAAGGTGAGGTGCATGATTTGGTGTGGTGGCTGTAGCCAAACACAGCTCTGCACTCATCCCACCAGCCAAGCTATGCTATCCCCACAGGGATACAATACCCACAAGGAATTGAGCCCTTGCACATCCTGATATCCTAAATGCATATACCCACAATACATAGAGACAGTGTTAAGTAACTTTTATTTAAAGATGGCTCTATAAAGCATGCTGGAAGGAGAGAAGCTCCTGGTGTGTACTGCTTCCCAAGGCACATCCCTGCCAGAGCAGGAGATTTGCTGTGTCTTCCTGGAAGGTCATGTAAAGCTGCTGACCTGCCTTCAGTCCTGGTAGTGTTCAGTGTGGGATAGATCCCACAGAGCAGATCTGCATGGGTTTATAGCCAATGCTGAGGAGCTCAGGTGAGCACAGGTGAGCATTCCCCACTGTGTCTTAACCCCTCATTATTTTTATGTTTGAAGTGCACGGTTTCCATAGGGCTTTGTTGGGAAGACAGGTAAAAAAGCAGAGGCCCTGAGAAGCTGTCTCTGTAAGCAAACATAGCTGGTGGGAAAGTGATTAGAGCAACAGAATTCACTCACATGAATTACACAGTGCAGCCATGGAGCGGGTTTGGAGGTTATCAGAGACTGGATATCCATCTGGGAAAAAGGGAGGCTTGCTTTCATAGAATCGCAGAGTTGTTTAGGTTGGAAAATGCCTTTTAGATTATCCAGCCCAACCATTAACCCAGCACTGCCAAGTCCACCACTAAACTTTCCAAGCAGGAGGCTGAGTTTCCAATGGTTGTTCTGTTTACCATCTGCTGAAGCAGCTTTTATTGAACAGCTTTGCTCTCATCAGATGTCAGGGACCTTGATTTATAAACAGGATCCACAGAGATTGGGTTGCAGGAGTCCTGACATGGGTATCTACTGTCAGGGCTGTGCTGCTCACCTCAGTCCTGCTCCAACCCCAAAGCCAAGGGCTGGATGTTGACAGCCAGCCTGCAGTGCCAGGACACACTTGCTTTCAGGGAAGAAAACCACAAAATACTGACTTTTTTTTTTTTTCCTCTTGCAATGATCTTTATTTCAAAGCATTTTAACTGAATGTGAAATTTATTAAAGTGGCATTTCTCAGAGGAAGAAGGGAAGCAAAGAGCACTCCCGAGGGGCTGTGCCATCAAGCTGGGTATCTTAAAAGGCTCTCTGTGTCAAGGCATTTGAGCTTCACCTCCTCCCTGGGGTCTCTGGTTTTCTTGGACTAACTGGGAGGTGCAGCAACAGCCGCTATGTACAGGCGAGCACACGGGGATAAATGGCAGTGCCTGGAACAGGTCCAGGCAAAGGAAGACTTGGGCAGGGTTTTGCTTGGTTGCCACGATGCAATCTGAGTGATAAGATGAGCTGATAAGATTCCTGCGGGGAGGCCAAGGGGGCTTATCTTTTTCCTGCAGCGAGACAGAGTCACAGAGAATTTGGCATTTTCAGTGCACGCTTAGTAACAAACTCTGAATTTGGAGGAGTGGAAAATGTGACTCCATCTAATTATAAACTGGCTTTTCAGACGGGTTGGGAAGTTCCTTGTTTTGTCCTGCTCTTACAGGTTGTTGCTTTGAGCGTCCAGGGAGACAGAGGAATGTGACGATAATGAGAATCCTGCGAAGGAGCAGACCTGAGGCTGCAAGATCTGGTCTGCCTTTCCTCACCATGCTCTTGAAAGCCAGCTTTCCAGCAATCTGCTGATGGGAGGAATAAATTGCCAGCGCTGGTTAGCTGTGCGGTGGCAGCACTAAACCCCCAGCACTTGGCATCCCTGCTTTGTGGTATTTTTGCTTCCCTTTGGCCTTTTGCTTATGAAAAGTCATGCTGAAAGAAGAGCCCGACCAAACTTTTTTTTAAAGCTGTTTGAGGCTTTTCCTGCCCCGTGCTCGCCCCCCGGACAAGGGATAAAGCGGGGTGTGGGCAGCCCGTGCTGACCCTGGCCCTGGCGCGGGCGGGCTGCGCCTTCCTGCTCCAACAATAAGGCTAAACAAATCCTTCCAAGCTGCTTGCATGGACCGATGAAAGGAGGATTTCTTGGGACACTCAATGTTTTGTAGTGACCTCCCAGTGAAACAGCTGTTGTGTTCCCTTGCCCAGGCAGAGTGGGACGCTGAATGGTGTCCTTATAGCCAGCACAGAGGCGCAGCTGGAAAAGAAGCGTCATGGCAGGAGTATGCGAGGGTGGCATGAGCTGGGCGTAGCCGCTCAGCCTGCACCTTTGCAGAGCTGTTTTACTGGTGGTAAAGAAGCTGGTCAGACAAAGCCCAGCTCATGTGGAAGGGAGGCTGAGCCCACAGCACAGCCCTCCACTCACATCTGCAGAGGAGGGAGGCTGCTTTCTGTGCGTGAGGTTTCACTCACTCCTTGAATGGCTGGAAAATGCAGATTAGCAGGAGACACGTCAGCTTTTCATTCAGGTTGTCATGAGCACATAAAAGCAGAGCAGCTACTTTGCGTAGCTTTGCTACCTGGTCCTTCAGAGGCTGAAGTTTGAACTTGAAGATGAGGGCCAGGACCAGTGATGTGGCCTCTGCAGGCCTTATTCCCCCTTAGCTCAACTTTCTGGGCTGGGTTTTATTTGTTTTTCTAAAGCAACAGCTTCAGTGCATGGAGACATACAGGAAGGGCTTTGCAGGGCTTTGGATGGGACCAGCCAGAATGTGGGGTTAGCTCAACCATCCTGACCTACCTGTGCACAAAGGAAGCACCAATTACTGGCTGTTCTTGTGTAGCTCTTGGTGTCTGAACAGAGGTGGTGAGCTCCTGCTGGTAATGAAGGCTCGGGTCACCAAGGCTGATGTACTTCTGAAAGCCAGTCGAGTCTCTGGGCTGTTTTTAGACTTCAGGGGCACAGGCATCTGCATGAGATGTCCTGGAGCAGCTTGTTTTTTCCGTGAGTTCTTGGGCCTTTTGTGCAAGGTACGCAGCAGCCCAGAGGAGCAGTGTCTGCTGAGGATACCCAAAAGCCCTGGCTTTTTTCCTGTCTCCAGTCTGAGTTTTCCCGTAGCACAGCACTGCAGCAGCAGTGCCCAGTGAGCAGAAGGCTCTGAGAGGGGCCCATCCTCTTTGCACCACTGTTTTCTGGGCCTTGTGTTTCTAGGCATGGCCTGTCTGATGTCCCAGTTTGCAGTTCTGTTGTGTTTGAGAAAAGGAGGTGGCAAGTAAGGTTGGAAGCTCCTTCACCCGACCTCTCCTGGATGCACATAGGCCAGCCTCCCTGGCAGGGCTGTTCCTTGGGGCCAAAGGACCACAGCTTCATAGGATCATAGGATATTCAGAGTTGGAAGGGACCCACAAGGACCATCAAGTCCAAGCCCTGGCCCAACACGGAACAACAGGAAAAATGGCCATGTGTCTGAAAGCATTGTCCAAACACTTGAACTCTGAACGAGCTCTGGCAGCTGTGGGCTGAGGGCTGTCCAGCTCCTATCTTGCACCATCACATTCCATGACCCGTGGGGCCTGTGGTTCCTGGACAGCTTGGTGTGCAGGCCCAGTGCAGCCTTTGTGCCAGGTGAGGAGTGCACCTGATGGATCCACAGGCAGAGCCTGCCTCCCAAAACAAGGACTGTCCTCTGAGCTGGAGCCTGCAGACCCCATGCCCATCACTTCTCCTGACTCCAGGCTGTGCTCATTGCAGTGCCCACAGTTCCAGCAGCACTGGGGTGGATCTGAAGCCAGTGTCCTTCCCCCAGCTTGTGTGGGACAAGTCTATGGGAATCTGCCTACCCATGGATCTCATTCGGGGCTGAGGCTGCCTGTTGCTCCTGCTGCCAACACTGCCCATGCTGCAGCATTGGCAGGGTGTTTAAGATGAAGCTTGGGCTTAGGCAAACAGCTTAGGCTTGACTCTTTCTCTGCAGTTATATTTGCATTTGAATTGCATTTGAATTTCCATTTTCTTCCCCTGCCTGCTGGTTAATTGCTTGCAGGAGCCTGAGCCTGCAGACTTGGTGTGACACTGGCTGGGTCAGTCGGTTGGGCACAGCTCAGCTCAGCTCACCTTCTGGAGCGCCCAGCTGGGATATTCCTCATTGCTGGCCATGTGTGTTGGGGTGATGCTGAAGGAGGCTGGCTACAGTAAATTGCCATCAGTAATTGCACCCCAGATAAAACCCTGGCACAGGGTCTGTCTCTCAGCAGCTGCTGGACACAGGGAGGGGAAGGGGGCAGTGGGAGATCTGGCAGAGCTGCAGGACTGTCCAAAAGCAGTCATCAGGGGGTTTTTAGGGCTGATTTGAAAGGAGCCGACTCCCAGCTGCTGCTGCCTGTGCAAAGGTCTGTCAGCACAGACAGGGGAGATCAAACTGGATACTTCCCAGGACTGGGAAGATTTCAAAGTGGTGTGCTATAATGGAGACCTGTGGCAGGATCCTATGGTACCTGTCTCCTGGCGAAGGGCTCGCTGCCTCCTTTTCAGGGGATTCATCAGAAGGAGGAGGACTAAATACCTGGAGGATTAAAGGGCACTCTTGTAAGTAAGAATGCAGTTTTTGCCTGAATTCCCTCGAGGCAGCAGTTTTGCTCACTGCTCCTTTGCTTATCTTTGTCTTGTTGGCTACAGGGCTTTAAGATCCAAGTTTAAAAAAAACAAGTCAAACTGAACTATCTTCTTTCATGAGCTGACTGCTCTTGGCTGGCCTAAAAATAACAAGCCATGTCTATCTGAAAGGATTCTGTGAACAAGGTCTTCAAAACCAGCCAGACCACTCACTGTATGGATTTTAAATCATAATCATGGCTTATTTTTAATGGTCTTCGATACACTACCAGGCTTGTGTAATCTTTAGCCAATAAGCATTCATTTACAATTACCTCAAATAATGGGAAAACAAAGACAGCCCTTTTTTCTAAAAAAACTTGGGCAATGGAAGAGTTATTTTGAAACCAGACCCCTTGAGGGAAATGGCAGGGCTTAAGGCTGATACTTATTGCATACATAGAAAAGTGGAAAACTTTTAACATGAAAACTAGAGATCCCAAATCATTAACTATGTGTAGCCTTAACAAATACCTTTTGAAGCAATATTTGAAGGAAACATTGCTAGAACAGAGTCCAGGTCTCCCTCCTCACAGTTCGCCACCACAAACACAGCAGTGACGTGGACAGGACAGACCCACGCCAAGGCCTCCGTTGGTCAGCATTTTTTAGGAGCAAGTATTTTTATCCATCATGCTAACAACTTTATTTATCTACTCTAATCTTTCTGGGCTCTTCCTTTGTCACATGAACATGGATGATTTCTGCTATCAGGTCAGTTGTTGTGTTTAAAGCAGTACAGAGACATCGTATGCTTGTGACTTGTTGCCTTCTTAAAGATTTCCCAGGGGAGCACAGGCTTCATAGGAGTAATCACATAAATTTGATTTTCTTAATCATCTTTTGCAGAGCATTTAGAAACAGTCCACATCTCCTCACAGGCTGAATACAGCTGAACTAGCTCAGCTCTTTTTAAATCAAGTTTAAGTGGGTTTATAAATGTTTTGCAACTGTCGCATCCCTGCTAGAACAAGTCATCCCAGTCAGTGATTGCTTGGCCTGTTTTTGTTTTTCAGGAGAGCCTAGTTTTTGGTGTGAATCTGTCTGGCTGCAGTTTCCTTTTCTAGCATGGGCCCCACATGTAAACTGTAGGTTAAAAATGGTTTTCCAGGCAGGAATGTTCAGACTGGCCTGTGCCTCCCTCGCCATCATTTCTGGGTGTGGGGTCAGCCACCTTTCTGAAGTGAGTTTGGCTGTCAGAAGTAGGAGCAGAGAAGACTGAAGGAAGAATCACCTTGTGACATGAGGCTGGGTAAAATACTGCTGCTTATAGGTCTTCTCTCAAGTCAGGGCAGTGCCCAGGGAGGAGGCAGCAGCAGAAAACTCCAACTCTCAGGAAAGCTGTGTGGAGTGTGTGATCCTGTAATTAAGGGCTTTTGCAGAGTGCACAGAAGGGGAAGATTTGTTCCAAATGTAGCCTAAAATTACACACTCAGAGTGAATTTAACCACTTGCTATTAAAGTTTTTATTCTTCTTGATTGTGTAAGCCTCAGTAATGCTGTGGCTTTGTCCTGGCTCCATGTATTTCTGTTCCTTATGTGTGCCCAGCCCAGCCCTCCTCCACAGTGGGCAGGTTAGTGGCTAATTTTGGCACAAGAGTATAAAGAGTGGAACCAGCTCCTGCTACTGTAAATGCTTTATTGCACTGAGCATTGTCCTGGCATCTCAGTTTTTAGAGGGTGTGATGAAATGACACTTTTTTAAAGGAAGATGGGCACAGGTCAGTGCTTCTGGCTGGACAGGAGCAGACCCTGCCTTTGTTCTCTTTTGGCAGAAGAAATGCCAAGGAAGGACAATTCATTCCTTTGTTCCTGCAGGAGCGAGGCTTGGCTCCCTGTGCCCAGCTCAGGTGAAGGGCTGCCTTTCCTTTGGGATGTCTGGGCTAAAAGCAGCTCCTGTTCTTGCAGTGGAGGAGGAGTGAATGCAGCCACAGCCCTGCCAAAACCCCCTATCCTCTGCCAGAAACGTGGATACACAGCAAGGCCAGGGGAGGGATGCTCACATGTTGGTGCATGGTGGCCTATATTGAGGTACAGGGCCCTTGGGACAGCTTCCTCCAGCTGTTTAAGCAGGAATCTGAATTCTCTGCTCTGGGATATTGCTGGTGAGGAGTTAACTAAAGCTGTGCTGAGAGCTTTAAACTCTGCTCTATAAGCTGTACCCAGCATGTGGCTCATGATGTACTCTCCAGCTTGTCCAGGCTGGCTGAAACCCTCTGCAGCTCTTGCACAAAAGCTTTTTTGTGCTGCTCTTGCCAAAAGACTTTGGGGTCCTGCGTTGTGCTGGCAGAGCTGTGCATCCAGACCCTTCAGTGTGCTGAAACCCACAGTGTGGGGTGAGCCCCAGGGTGCTGCCTGGATCCTGCCTGCAGCCAGGGAGTGGGAGTGGCACCCAGGACTCACAGTGTGCCCGGCCCTGCAGCATCAGGCATCCTTCCTTGTCCATGCAGGGGCTTTCCCCAGCAGGACCTGCAGTGTGGCAGTCCAGCCCCAGCTCTGCACCTGCTGCTGGATGCAGGAATGCTCCTGCCAGGCAGGTTTCCATGCAAAGCTCTTCTTCCAGCTTTGCATTTGGGTAAATTATGAAATATGTATAAGCTTTACAGAACTGCAGAGAACCAAAGCACCCTTTCAGGAAGAGAGCTAGAGCCTGGCTCTGTGTTGGACTGCAGTGATCCCAGACCCTGGACCAGGCTGCTAAATGCGTCTCCATGAGCCCCAAAGCATCCTGTTTGCTCTGAGTGTCGGGGGGAGATGCCTCGTGGAGGTCTGGAAAGCCCAGCCGGCTCACCTGCCAAACGCCTCCGGGCCTGGGAGGTGAGGAAGCTCAGGTTACTCACTCTGGAGTACCTACAGCCCCGGGAAATGTCACAGCCCACCGAGCTGGCAGCCTCACCCCTTCCACCGCGCAGCCCGAGCGGCTCCGCTGCGCCGCGTGATCCGCGAGCGGCTGTAGAGCAGACGGATCTCAGCTGCTGGAACTGGGGGCCTTGGGGGTTTGCACCCACCCTCAGCTACAACCCAGGGCAGGAGACAGAGTGCCACGGGTGGAAAGAAGTAGTAAAGAGTGTATTGGAGTCCTGAGGTGCCAGTGTTCTGAGACAAAGCCTTCCCTTGCAGCAGCAAGTTATTATCTGAAAGTGAAGTCCTTCATTTTTAGCTAGCCTGGGGCTGAAGCCAGGCTGGCATGCTGTCCTGTGTCACGTCCAGCAATTCCTCAGCCCGTGTGCCACGTCCCTGCCTGCCCACACTGGCCCTTACATTGGGTCTGCTCCCTTCCTTTATCCTTGGCTGCTGTTCCTCTGGCAGAGCAGGACAACATCAGGTAGCTCTCAGGGTTTCCTGCTGCTTGTTGAGAGCTGGTGTGCTCCAGCCAGGCCAGGGACTCAGAACCATAGTTGGCCAGCTTCCGGCCCCTCTGGGTCATCCTGGCTCTGGGGACAGTGGGACAAAGTGAAAATAAGTGGAGAAAATATATGTTCTGCTGAGCTTGGCGTGTGTAGGGTGGACAGGATGTGATGGGGTTGAGAAAAGGAGAAAGATGGCCAAGCTGGGAGAGGAAGGAGTGGGAAGAGGGAAGTTGTTAGATCAGCTCTGCTGTACAGCATAACTTCACCCTCAGCTTTGTCACTGTCCCCATGACGTAAACTCCTCGTCTGCCCTCAGAGAAAATGAACCACTTGTGCTTGGCAGTTGCACAGCAAGTGTTGGAGCACTTGCAGGCGAGGGGGCCCTGTGGGTCTTTATGACCTCTTGTGGCTCCTTAAGCCCTTTGGGTCCAGTGTGCTCTGCAGAGCTCATCCTTGCCAACATGAGGAGGAGGCAACGGCTGCCATGCTCTGGCCAGGATGTTCCTTCCCCAGTTGTTACATTTCAGATTTTTTTCTTTAATCCTTGAAATTAGGTGTTACTGCTGATAGAACCTGTCGTCATGCTGTACTTCTAAAAGTCTTTTTTTTTTGTTTGTTTGTTTGGTAGATCTCCGAAGCTGGGAAAGACTCCTTGCCTTCTTGGTTGCACTGGAATGCAGAGAGCAGCTCCCTGGAAGGGCTGCCCCTTGACACGGACAAGGGCGTCCACTACATCTCAGTGACCACTCTGCAGCCCTTCCCAAATGGGAGCTATGTCCCGCAGACCACAAATGTCTTCTCTGTTGAGGTCCACCAAGAGGACCACAACGAGCCTCAGTCGGTGCGAGTGGCCGTCCAAGACACGAGTGACACAGCGCCCTTCGTGTGTGGCTCGGAAGAGCCAGTCACTATCCTGACTGTCATTTTGGATGCTGACTTAACAAAAATGACACCAAAGCAGAGGATTGAACTCTTAAACAGAATGAGAAGCTTTTCAGAGGTGGAACTTCACAACATGAAGTTGGTTCCCGTTGTAAATAACAGACTCTTTGACATGTCGGCCTTCATGGCTGGACCAGGAAATGCAAAGAAGGTGGTGGAAAATGGGGCCTTACTCTCATGGAAACTGGGATGTTCCCTGAGCCAAAACAGCGTCCCCAACATCAGCAAGGTGGAGGCTCCAGCTAAGGAAGGAACCATGTCTGCCCGCCTTGGCTACCCGGTTGTTGGCTGGCACATTGCTAACAAGAAACCTCACCTCCCAAAGAGGATGCGGCGGCAGATCAACGCTACCCCTACGCCTCTGACTGCCATCGGGCCGCCCACCACTGCCGCACAAGAGCCACCCACCAGGATTGTCCCCACCCCAACGTCGCCCGCCATCGCGCCTCCCACAGAGACAACGGCACCCCCTGTCCGGGAGCCCATTCCACTGCCGAGGAAGCCAACAGTCACCATCAGAACCAGAGGCCCCATTGTTCAGACGCCCACGCTGGGGCCAATCCAGCCAACCAGGGTAGCAGAAGGCACGGGCACGGCCTCTGTGCCGATTCGCCCCACGATGCCTGGGTACGTAGAGCCCACAGCAGTGATCACACCGCCCTCAACTACCACCAAGAAACCAAGAGTCTCCACCCTGAAGCCAGCCACACCGTCCACGACAGATTCCTCCACGGCAATAACACGAAGGCCTACTCGAAGGCCCAAAACGCCCCGTCCAACAAAGCCTCCCAGCACAACCAGATCGCCCATCTCCAAGCTGACGACGGCCTCTCCGCCGTCCCGCGTGCGCACCACAGCCAGCGGGCTGCCCCGGCCCTGGGAGCCAAACGAGCCACCCAAGCTGACGAACCACATCGACAGGGTCGATGCGTGGGAGGGCACGTACTTCGAGGTTAAGATACCATCAGATACCTTCTACGACAAGGAGGACACCACCACTGACAAGCTGCAGCTGACCTTGAAGCTGAAGGAGCAGCAGATGATCGAGGAGAATTCATGGGTGCAGTTCAACAGCACCAGCCAGCTCATGTATGGCATGCCAGACCACAACCACATTGGGAAGCATGAGTACTTCATGTATGCCACCGACAAGGGCGGGCTTTTTGCCGTGGATGCCTTTGAAATCCATGTCCACAAACGCCCACATGGGGACAAGTCTCCAGTGAAGTTCAAGGCCAGGCTGGAAGGGGACCATAATGCAGTGGTGAATGACATCCATAAGAAGATCATGCTGGTGAAGAAGCTGGCTCTGGCATTCGGCGACAGGAACAGCAGCACAATCACAGTGCAGGACATCGCCAAAGGCTCCATCGTAGTGGAGTGGACCAACAACACACTGCCCCTGGAGCCTTGCCCTCGGGAGCAGATCCGGACTTTGAGCAAAAAAATTGCAGATGACTCCGGCAGGCCGAGCCCAGCTTTCTCCAATGTCCTGCAGCCCGAGTTCAAGCCTCTGAACGTGTCTGTGGTTGGTTCTGGCAGCTGCAGGCACATCCAGTTTGTCCCCGTGACCAAGGATGGCAGGGTGATCTCAGAGGCCACGCCAACGGTGGCAGCAGGCAAAGACCCCGAGAAGAGCAGCGAGGACGATGTGTACCTGCACACCGTCATCCCTGCCGTGGTGGTGGCCGCCATCCTCCTCGTGGCTGGCATCATTGCCATGATCTGCTACCGCAAGAAGAGGAAAGGCAAGCTGACCATCGAAGACCAGGCCACCTTCATAAAGAAAGGCGTGCCCATCATCTTTGCCGACGAGCTGGACGACTCCAAGCCCCCACCGTCCTCCAGCATGCCCCTCATCCTCCAGGAGGAGAAAGCCCCACTGCCCCCTCCAGAGTACCCCAACCAGAGCATGCCGGAGACCACGCCGCTCAACCAGGACACCATCGGGGAGTACACTCCGCTGCGGGACGAGGACCCCAATGCGCCGCCCTACCAGCCTCCCCCCCCCTTCACCGCACCCATGGAGGGGAAAGGCTCCCGCCCGAAGAACATGACCCCGTACAGGTCCCCACCGCCCTACGTGCCCCCTTAACAAACAGGAGGCTCTCGGGGGAGAAGGGGCCTCCAGCTCCACACCGGTGCTGTCTGTGGGCCGGCAGCCCCCTCGCCAGCCGGGAACATGAAAGCCCAGCCCGCTCCCCAGCAGGCTCTCCCCGGCTGTGCCCGCCGCACCGGAGCGCTCGCGGGACTCGGGGGGACACTTGTTTTATTTTTGCCTAACAAGCTTTGGTTTTATTTTATTCATAGAAAAAAATTCTCGGCTCAAAGGCGCCTTCCCGGCGGCTGGGCTTCGGCCGGGGCCGGGGCGGTGGGCAGGGAGGGGGGTCGGGACGGGTCGGGCCGGGTCGGGAGGAGCAGGCAGCACTGGGGTAGCACTCTGGGTCTCCGCTGTTTGCCTTTAACACTAACTGTACTGTTTTTTCTATTCACGTGTGTCTAGCTACAGGACGTAACATGAAAGGTAGCCTAAAAATAATTAAATTCAAGGGACTTTCTGAAGTCGATGGTTTAAGTTTTTACATTTAATCTGCTGTTTACCTAAACTGGGTTGTGTAGTTTTTGGGGAGGGGGAGGGCAGTGCTGTGCTGCAGGCGAGCTCCACGGGCTGGTCAGCGGGGCCAGCCAGCCGCCTCCTCCTCCTCCTGGGGTGGATCAGCTTCTTGGTTTGGGGTTTGATTCTTTTATCATTTTTATTTTATTTTTAATCAAAGAAATCCTATCTTTCTCACGCATCATAAAATAGTCATGAGTTGGGTCAGCCTGGCCTGGGGTGCCCATGGCTGAGCAGGGGGTGCATCGCTGTGCCAGGGAATGCTCATGGAAGGATGAGCTGAGCCCTGTGCCACGACGAACTTCTCTGCTTCCCAGCGAGCACCAGGGTTGGGGGGTCGATTTGAAGCAAAACCCCTTCTCCGTGGGGTGTTTTGATGAGAGTGGGGTGTGTTCTCTGTCCCGGCTGCTCCTTGGGACTGTGCAGGAATGGCCTCACGCTGGCACTCCAGCCTGGACACTGTTGGAAAAGATAAAAAAGTTTAAAAAAAAAAATAAAAAGAAAAAGAAAAGAAAAAAGAGCGCCAGGAATAGTTAATAGTTTAAAAAAAAAATCGGTGAACTCTCAAATCTAATTTTTTACTAAATTTTTGATACAGACTCCGATTGTTTTATTAAAAAAAAAAAAGACTTAAAAACCGGTGTGCGGCTGCCAGCAGTTTGTACGGGCTCAGCCCCCTCGGGCCGGCCCCGGGGGATCCGCCACGGTACCGGTACCGTCCCCATCCCCTCTGCTCCGAGCCCCGGCATCCCCAGCCGGGATTTGCCCGTGTGCGCCCCGGGTGGGGGGCTGACCCAGCACACCGGGGCCGGACCCGCCGCTTCACTCCGGGACGGCGCTGCCGGGGCACGGGGGTGGCCCCGGGAGGGCAGCGGGGGCGGTGTTCAACCCCCAGCTCCGGTCTCTGCGCCGCGGGGCCGAGAGAAAAATCCACCCGCCCCGGGATGGCGGTGCCGGTCTGGGGGAGGCGCCGGGGCGGCCCCGGTGCGGGGATGCCCGGAGGCAG
>VYZP01026929.1:0-12398 GCA_013400635.1 Hypocryptadius cinnamomeus
CTCAAAGTAACAGGCTGATTATGGTCAGTTGCAGATTAGAGGACAGGAGCAGACTGGAGCAAAACCTACTGCACAGCAGTGACACCATGATTCTCCTATAAACTTTCTGTAAAAACATCCGTGAATTTTCAATATGGCCAGTCAAAACCTCAATCTGGAAGTTATTTTGCATTATGAGAGTTTTACCTCTGTGTATTTTTGTGTGGGGAAGGAATAATTCCTGGAACTGTAGGGGCCCAGCTGTGAGGACACACTGGAGTAGTAAGCATGGGCAAAGATAGCTGATGGCCCATTATGAGTTTGAAGAACATTGCCACTCCCTGAGTAGTGTTCCAAATGAAAGCTGAAGCTTGCATGATAAAAATGAGAGCTTTTCATCTCTCATTTTTGCTGTTACTTCTTACCCAAGAAGACAGCACCCCTGCCCTACTTCATCCACCCAAGCAGGCATAGAGCAGTAGGATTTGACAACTTCCCAATAGCTAAGACCTACAGAGCAGGGTCAAACCCTCAGAAGAAGGGAGGAGAACACCTCACTTTTCAGGTTCTGGAAGAAGAAATCAAAAGCACCAGCTATGACAAAGGGGAAGGTAATGCTGTCCTAATGATATGAACGTGACATCAGCCTGTGTTCAATTTCCCATGCCCAGAGCTTTTTTGCATAGTTAGACCATAAGAAAAGCCACTCCAGGAATTAAAAAAAAAGCAAAACACTTTAGGGCTTTATTTTCTTAAAGTTTTCCACTAGGATAAGCATACATTCATTCCAGATGATGTCCCCACAGGACTGCACCATGGTGTCTTGTAGTACACACTGTCATGCAGGCAGCTCTCTCATCATGGTGTCCCTTGGAAGCAGCATGAAGAACACTGATCTATTCAAGGGACAGTGAGTTTGTGTCCCTTGAACCTCTCCTTTTGCAGCTGAGGAGAGGTTTAAGAGGAGAGGAGAACCGGTCTGCTGCTGCAGACAGCAGCACTCAGATCCAAAACGGTTTGAGCACTCAGAACAAGGAACAAATCGCCTACTCTTGGTGATGGTGTTTTTGCTATGGATGGCTAACAATTGTTCTGAAACATGCAAATCCCTCTTCCCTGCTCTTCAGTGTTTAAACAGTACTGAGTGGGAGTGCGGGAGTTTTCTTTTGTTTTTTTCGGAATGTAGGCAGTGCTTCCTAGATTTATGTGGGTCTTGAATTCTGAAGTGTTATACACCTACCTTTGTAGATGTAAACGGGGATAGGTGCCTCCCCTAAACGGGGAGGACCAAGGGAGTATCCTCATACCCCGTAGCCACACTCCTGGTACATTGGGTAAGCACCTATTTGTTTAACAGAGCTCCAGGCAAATAAACTGGGGCGGGTGGGGTTGGAATTCCAAGATATGCTCTCCTAAGTATGTGACACAATTCGGTACTTACCTGAAAGGGACAGGCAGGATCTGGTATGTGATCCGTGTTTGAGGCATCAAGGTCTGGAAGAGGGCAATGTGTGACCAGAACATACAGAGGAATCCTCAGCAGTGTCAACCTTCAAGTAGCAGTTATACAGGGTGGACTTATCTTTTTAAAGATGGACTTATCTTTTTAAAACAAAATAAAGTACACTATTTATAACCCCACTGATAAATGACTTTTTTGAAAAGGATTCTAAAGCCTCATGGTTCTGTAACACTTAAAATTCAACTGCCCTGCTGAATATTTCTTTTCTGGATAATTATCAGAGGTGTGAAATAATGTTCTATTACAAGTGTGTCTGAGAAACATATTTGTGTACGTGTTCTAAATTTAGCCTTCTGAAAGTTGTGTGACTCAACTTTTCCAAACAATAGCAACAATATGGCTTTTGCGTTTTGGTGTGGTTTGCATGATTGCATCTATTTAATTAGTCCCCTGATAACTGAATGGCTTATACTGATCTTTTTGCATCTGCTGCAAATTTCACTCTTAAAAGATGGTCCTAAGAACCCAGTGACACTGCTTGAACTCTGAACAGTCTGTGATTTTTAACTCTCTGAACGAGTCTGTGATGTTTTTATTTCACAAGTTTAGTACATACATCTGTATTTATGTCTAAACATTGAAAAAGATCAAACTGAAATAGTCTTTTAATACAGCTGAAATGTAAATGCAAGTTAAACACAGAAAATAGAGACATGGAGCCAAAGTGCTCCAAAGTTACCTTATTAGTGGTAGTTTGTAGCTGCCCTGAGAGTTTGATGTAGATTTCCAACCTGTATCTTAATCTTCCGTCTTTACAGAGAGAAAGAGTAGCCTGTCTCACGTCTATATTTGGTGCAGAGTGCATACTCCACTGTGCTAACACACCACATCAGGAAGGAATTTCAAATGCTCCCAAGGAATTCAGTAACAAAAGTCCTGTTGGCTTTCCTTACATGCATGGGCAAGGGAACATAGTAATCCTGTGTAATAAACTCTTCTCTTGCTGCTGCTGGAGCCTCAACAACGGACTAATGAACCCTCTGATGTCTCTTCACCCTCCTGACAGAGCTGAATACCCTGGGCCACTGTCTTTGCTGACAACATTTCAGCTGGGCTGACTTGTGCCTGTGCCACCTGTGAGCTGCTAAAACGGCTTCACTTTTGCATTCAGCAGGGCAGAGCTCCATAGGCTGTGCAGCGTTTGTTTTGGACAACACCCGGTGAGACAGAAATGTTGAGCTTCTCCAGGGGTGCTGATGGGGTAAGTCTGTTCTCCAGCTCATTCTGTGGAAACTGCAGTGCCTCACTTCCTTTCTGCAGTAAACTTAAGAAGATATGCTGATGTCTTCACCTGGAACATGAGAGAGAATAAGACATGATCCTTCTGCAATTCACACTTGTGAACTGTTCTCTGTTTTGTTTGATTTTTTACCCCATGCAAAAGTTAAAATTTTCACTGTCTATGTTTTGCCATTATATGTACACTTGAACAGTCATCAAGTCACTTCTTATGTCTTTTCTCTAGCTATCACTTTGAGGAAAGGTGTAGATCCAACTTGTATTTTTTATTGTCTTTGACAGCAAAATCAAATTAAATTTGCTAAAAAATATGATAGCAAGTAACTAACATCTTCCAATTTGAAGAAATCTGTTCAAACAGCTTGACTTTGAGATACAGCTGTTAATCACTCAGAGCTGTCAGTGGCTTCAGAATTATTGCAGGAGCCTGCGTTCCCCTCTCTTTCTCTTCCTTTCCTCAAATTACTCTATCCTCTTCCTCTAGTTTATTGTTGTATGAAACCACCTCAAGGTTACCTGCAAGTAAAGAATCTGAAGAAAATTTTTCTTTTGTATGGGGTTAGCTTTAACAAGGAAAGGAACGTCTTTCTTAAAGCACTAATGTGTTAATCCGTTCTCAGAACAAGAAATTTGTTTTGCTGCAGGGGTTCTTAAGTGGAGAATCCAACACCTTAGTTTTTTATGCTGCCCATCTTGAATCATGTATTAAGCTAACAAGATATAAAGAAAGCAGATTAGATGAGTGCATTACTGCCAAGCTTACTATTATTATTATTATTATTATTATTATTATTATTATTATTATTATTATTTCTGTACTTCTGAAAACAGGGCAGTTATACCCTCTTCTAGAATTCAAGCCTAATGAATAAAAATGTAAGCAGTTCCTATGTGCTGCATACCTCTTTATCTTGTATATAAGACTAGTGAAGAACTGGAAGACAATTTTTTAAATAACAGATGCTAGAAAGAATGGTGTTTGTTTATATAACACTTAGAATCTGGAGTTCTAAATTTAAAGGTTATATGAGCTTTCTTGAACTTGATGTGGAGGCTGAAGTGACATTTAACTCTAGTTAAATTTGCTGGATTTTTCTATGATTCAATAAATAATAGAGATTTAGGTACTATTTTTTATTTACAGGTTCTAGGTACAAATAGCATGTAAACTTTGAGGAAGTCCTCTAAGATCCATAAAGAGGGATACAGTGAAGAGAAAACTTCAGGATGAAAGAGTGGAATATGATAAATTGATGACCAGTGGACTGAAATGTTTCAGCTGTCATTGCTCTCCATGTCTGTTTACTGTATGGGTTTTTTTAAATGTTGTTGTCCTCGGAAGCAAACAAATAGTGATTTTTGCTCTTTCCATTGCACTGAATTAGCAGTGTTGAGGTGTTTGCTGGTTTCTTGGTTTCTGATACACTGCTGGTTTTAGTTAGCAGTGTTGCTTTATTTTCTTTCACAGAGATGTTCAGTGTGACAGGGATAACTTTCCTGTTGGCAATTTCTCTGCTTTGTCTGATGGTGCTTTTTGGGTAGCTTTCTCTTTTCGTGCCGATTTCTTAGTGTGGTATGAAGTGTATTTGGGACAGGTGATGAAGGAAAAAGAGTAGAAAGGTTTTTGTTAGGGGTGATGCACAGGAAGAATGGGAATATGCAAGAATAGAATTCTTCACTATACTTCGATGTTTTAAAATAAAATTAATCTCGAACTATTGTTTCTGGAGCTGAAACAATATTCCAGGCAACACAAACTATAGTGTGTTCTTGAAACTTTTTGCTGGAGAGAAGCAGGTTGTCTCTTTTACCCCTTTTTCACTTTTTCACAGCTGCTTCCTAGCCCTTTACTGGGACTTCTATGCTTTCTCTTTCCATGGCAAGGACAGGACAACCTCCTTTTGGGGCCAGCAGGGTCCTGGGCTGCTTTAGAGCCGCCTTTTCCTACATTCCTGAGCTCTCAACTGACACAGAAATGCCTTCTGCCTGTGCTGCAGCTCTTACCTACTGGAGTTAATGTCATTAACCCTGGCTGGCCCTCTCTCTCCCTCTTCCCCTGCTCAGCCCCTGTCCTGCCTCCAGGACTTGGCAGCAGTGACCCCCTCACTGCTGTGGGGGAGCCAGGCCTGTGTGGGTGCCCATTGCTCCCCCATGTCTGGGTTTGTGGGGGGACAGACTTCCCCAACCTCAGGGCCCTGCTGGGGTGTGGAGTAGCTTGTGCTGGTCCTTGCCCTGCCTCTGGATGCAGGAATTTGGTTTGTGCCCAGCTGCTGTTGGTCCTGTCCCTCTGGCCCTCAGTGAAAGAGGAAAGTGCATGGCCTGCAAGGGCCACAGTTCCCTTCTGTTTTCTGTCAACCTTCTCTCCAGGCAGCTCTCTGCGAGAAAACTTCTCTCAGTGTTAAGAAAGAGATGATATTCCAAGTTACTGCTCCCCACAGGCAATCCATGTACTGTCTGACCTCTGTTTCCTGCCTGTGTCCCCTGACTGTTGCCAGGATGGTTTTCGTCATTATTGGTTTGGCATTTTAGGAGTAACAGGCAACAATTTCAACCAATTTGTCACCCTAGAAACTTATTCAACCAGTGTAGGGTAAAAAAAGAGACCTCTTCCAGGAGGAAAACCCACCTTTTGCTCCATGCTCACCCTTGATGTGACCTCCATGCCTGTTTTATGAGCCTGGGGACTTGCAAGACTGCTCGCTTTCATGCCCTCATTCCTGATGATGCCTGGAAATAGTCCCTACTCAAAAGGTAAGACCATAGGAACCAGTAAAAAGCAACAGGCACAATCTTGGAGAGGACTGATGTCTTTGTCCCTGTTTCAGGTGGGGCTGTGGAAGCAGTGTTTGTGGAAGAACCTTTTTGCAAGCCTCATGAAGCCCAGAAGCCTGAGGGATGCTTCCTTCCCTTCTTTGCTGTGTACGCCTGTTCTCCCAGGTCTGACACAAGGAAGGAAGAGGAGACCCACTACATTTACAAACCAGTGAAAATGAAGCACCTGCTGTCTTTGAGGCTGCGGGGAGTGAACTTGGTCTCTCCCAGAGGCATTTTCATAGTGCACCAGCAGCTTAAAAGCTCTCAACAGAAAGAAACTTATCTCCAAGAAAGTCAGACCCTTTTTCTATGTATCACTATCAAAACTGTGATTAGCACACTTTGCTTGCTACACATGAGGAAAACCTGTGGATTGGACACCCTATGTGTTAAAAATGAAGTGAATTTTATCATATTTACCTCTCAAATCCTTTTTAAGTACAGTTGTTTCAGATAATACATGACATTATTTACACTAGAGAGACTTGATCTTTTTTTCTGTTTTCCTGAGATCGTTTCCTTTGTTCAGTTTTGTTGTTTCCTGTGGACAGCTGGTGAATGTTCCTTTCTGCTTTTCATTCTTACTCTCTTCTTTCACACAGCAGTAGGAAAGGGAAAATACTTCTCTCTCCTGACACAAATAGCCCACCTTTTTCTGGCTGCTGCCAGGATTTTTGTTTGTTTCAGACAGAGGAACAGACAGATAAGTAAACAAGACAGAGAAAGGCATGCTTGTTAAATTTTGCTCCCTTGGACACAGCTGAAACTGCTCATCGTGCAATGCTAAAATCCTCTTTTTTTTTTTTTCCTCTCAGGGTTTTGTTCTAAGATTTGTTTTGATTCCTTAATAACTTTTCTCTGCCACTACTCTGACGTTTCCCTGTCTCTATCTTCTCTGCTTAGCATAAGATGAATAAATACAATATCCATGCATTTGTTATCAGACATTCTGAATCACTTGTCTCAGTTGTTACCAAATTTGCTTATAGTCAACTTCTTGAGTGTGGCATTTTTCCCTCATTTCCAGCTGTCAGCACTATGAAAAATGATACCTCATTTAACTTGAGTGAAAAACAGCTCTTATGTCTGGCTACCCCAGGGAGGTGATGGATTGGCCCAACTTGTGCCATGAAAAAATACACTTAGAATGCTCTTCTGAGAGAACAAAAACTCAAGGACGTAATACCAAAATTGGTTTGTATCTCCTTTTGTAAGAGTAAAAGGAGAATTGCCTGTGTTTTCCTAATTAGTTTTTCCAACAGCCAAGTGCTGTTTGTTCTCCAAGTGCAGTCCTGCCTGCAGAGTAAAAAATCCTAAACTGCTTGTCGTCTGGAATGTTTTTTTGAAAGCTGGAGTATTTAGCAGGTTTTGTAGAATGGATCTATCTTCAATTCAATCCAAAGTAGGGCTCTCTTATGTTTCAATCCCGACATTTTCTTTAGGACTTCTGTCTCCCAGGTTTTGTGTTGGGATTAATTATCAAATTTTTGTTCTGCCATACTTATTACAAGAATACATAGAAGTCCCAAGGAGATCTGTCTAATATTTCAGTGGTATGGTCCCTGAGTCTCTTAGAGGTGTCAGAAAGAGTTTCAGAAGCTGTGTGATGTTTGTTCCTTGGTTGGCAGCTTGAGGGTTCATGGTTGTGTTTTGGGGCAAGGGATGGATTTTGCTTTGCCAAGCTCATTTTGTTCAGCACAAACCACAATAAAGGGCTTCTTCATATCCTGTTTGAAACTCATGGTTTGAAGGTGGTGCTCAGATTAAAAATATAATCTGCTAATAATTGGAGGGAGGGAGAAATGAACAAACAAAAAGTAAAATCCTACCTTGACACATAAATCGAAATTCCCTGTAACTACCTTAAGTTTCTTCTAACAGTTTCTTCTAGAAACTATTTTAGAATTTGCTTCCAGATCTTGGTTCCATTGCAGGTGTGCATGTTCTTGTATGTAGTTAGAAATCTAGTTTATATAAAAATGTATTTAAATGTTACGTATTTTTAAACAAACCAAACAAGCAGATGCTTAGGGAATACTTATGGATGTAGTTTCTTGGGTGGAATTGTTTTACCAGAGTGACCTGCAAGCCTAAACACCAGTGTCACTTTCTCAGCTGTTCTGTGGAAGGAAACCCAGCAGCTGCTATCCCATAGTGTGGGCTACTTGTGGCATGCTCTGGACTAATGGCAATAAAATTAATATGTGAAACCAATATTGTAATCTAAATGTGTCTAATAATTCCCCACACTGAATAAAAAACTTAAGCAGTGTTTAAGCAGCTATTAGAGAGGTCTTGCTCATGCTCGTTTAGAACAAAATGAAGACTCTAGAAACAATTTAAGGTTAAATTGAAAAGCAGGTAAATTATCTTAATCTTAGGAATAAAATATTCCTTAAGAATTCGAAGTGCTTGGTTTTCTTCTCTGATTGTTATGGTCACTATACTATTTAAGTATTTTTGGATTAAAAATCCCTTGTTTTGATTTAGCATTTGATATATATACAGATGCTCATCCTGTTTCAAGACTTTGATTCAGAAGAATAATGTTGAACATACATATTCAGTAGCTAGTGAGTGAGAAAGTACTTTACTGGTATAATGTGAAAATGTAGATTTGATGGTTGCATGTTCAAAACCTCATAACATTGGGCTTGTCAGTATAGAAACAATGGTATTTTTTTTCCCAGTTATTGTAATTTGAGAACTTTTTAAAATTTGGTTAACTGATGTCAGGTGATGTCCATGGAAGAAGCCTTTCACACTTCAGATGGTGACAAAAAAGAGCAGGCAGCTTGATGCTACCAAACTAGGGGTGTGTCAAATCTCTCTCAAGAAT
The DNA here is from genome assembly GCA_013400635.1 of Hypocryptadius cinnamomeus. Lineage (NCBI taxonomy): Eukaryota > Metazoa > Chordata > Aves > Passeriformes > Zosteropidae > Hypocryptadius > Hypocryptadius cinnamomeus. The sequence continues at coordinate 8,394 of VYZP01026929.1, forward strand.
GATAAACTCAATGGAGTTGTCTATTTTTAACCTCCTGTTCTTTCCTTTTGGCAGACTAATCAGTGTTAGCTGAGCCGTTTCACTGAATGAATCCAAGAGACTCTGGTGCTTTCTGAAATGAGCAGTGGACCCTGCGAGAACGGCTCAAGTCTGCTTTGATGTATGCAGTCCCGTCGTGAAACACCATGTCAGATGAAGCCAGCTCGGAGCAGAAGCCTTCTACAACAACAGTCAGCTCAGTTGCTGTGCAGGCTGGGGATGCCAGTATTGTTATAGCTGTGCTTAAGGTAAGGCAGCAACTGCTGAGATGTCTGCTCTTGTCTTTCTGCTACTCTGTCACTAACACTCAAACACTCTGGGCAAATGAGTAAAATGATATAGCAAGGCCATTTGATAAGTCAATATCTAATAGACTTGGAAGTTAACACTTGTTTCTGTTCACAATTACTCTTGGTAGTTTTGTTACTGGCAGTTTTTTTCCAATAGGATAAATAGTTTGGTCAAAATATGTTGGGTCTTTCCTCTTTCTCTGTTTAAAAAGAGTTAAATGAAGAGTGGCATAATAATGTGTTTAAAGCGTGATGATTGCAACTAAGCCTCCTTGAGTTACTTTAACTCAGCAATAATTTTACACAATAAGTGGATCTACAAACTCCACACATGATGTATTTTCTGGGAAAAAAAAATAGTCTAAACTTAATAATGAGTAGTTCTTTTTGAAAGCCGTGAATCCACAGTCGCACGTGTTTCAGTAAGCCCTTGTGTCCGTACAGTTGTTCTTATAAGCACAGAAAGGCCCCTTTTGTGAGCTGGAATCCACGCCTTCAGCTGGCATAAAATTCGGCATTAGGAGTAAATCTGGATGCTAGTAATGAATCCCAGCTGGAATTTATTGGCAGTTTGATTTTTCATTCTCCAGGCATCCTGGAAAACGTGCTAGCCTCAGCCATTAGAGTCTGTTTGTGATGCAGAATAAGGTGATAATGAGTTCAGTTGTCACCTAATTCAGGTGATTATTCAGGATGGCTTACCTCGGTTGTGGGAAGGTTTTTTTGAGGTCAGTTTTCACCATTCCTGGGAGGCAGTCTGCCTTGCAGGGGAGTAATTTCATTGCAAGGAGACTCAAGTTGATGGTGGAGTAATTTATTTTCCTTCTCTGTGCTGTAGCACCATGACAGTGGCATCACAGTGACATCACAGCTTCGGTCCCTATCGGCATCCTTTGGTCCCTGTCCCAAAGTATTAAGTATCCCTGCTGCTACTCTTGTTCCATATATTCACTATAGAGGCACATGGGACCTATGTGGTAGAAATAAGATCTGAGGCTATAGTTTTTTACATCTCCTGTAATACATTTTTTACTTCTGCCTGCCCCACTCACCCCCAAATTCACTTAACTGTCTGTGTCATCTTCAACTGAAGGGGGAGATGAGTCAGAGAAAAAAATTGGCTCATTGTGATGATTTTACTCTTCAAAATCAATATTGGAGCACCCTCTGGATAACACTAGTCTGGGATTTTGTTACCTGTTTCAAATGAAGTTTATACTGTATTCTCTGTGACTTCATTGTGTGTATGGTCCCTGTGCTCCTATGACCATGGAAAGTATGTGTGAGCTGAGAATCTGTGTGAGTAAATAAATGAAGGAAACCTTGTGTTTTCTGAAGGCTGTAATTGTTTGCTTATTACAGTGTGGAAAATGGGTGAAGCTTCAGCTAGCTGAATCAACACCAAATATATTAGAAATTGGCAGCAATCAAGATGAGACTAAAAAACTACTTCAAGATCATGAATTCCTCCTGTCCAAGCTGAAGGTAAGATGTAATAAGACCACAAAAATTTCCTCAAGTCATTACAGTTCAGGTACAACAGCTGACGTAGCTGCCTGTGCCTCCTATTGCAGCATGGTGGTTGGGTTAAACTCCACATGGGAAAAAATATGTTCAGCCTTTGTCAGTGTAGCAGATCTTTCATGGTCCTTGTCGGTTCCTTCCAATTCAGGATATACTATAATTCTCTGGAAATTAGGCTTCTTCCCAGGAAAAATATGCTTCTGACAGCAGCAGGACAGGCACAGTTTTTTCTACTTTATATATCAATGTCAAGTGAAAAAATCCTATAGCCCTCAGTAACTGCTAAATATAAAGGAATGTCAATTCATTTTTTTAATTCTCCAATGTTGTGAAAAGTCTGATTATTTTATAACAGCTGTGAACACAAGCAAGCCCCTTGTAAGTCTGAAGCAGATATTCCACAAACATTTAAATTGAACCTTAATTGATGTAAGTTGCATTGGGAATGACACTGTAGGATTAAAACAGCTTGTCTTGGTCTAGGAATATCTTGGTTTAGTAACAGTCCTAAAATCACATTTTGGCATTCCAAAGAGCAGATTATAGGAACGGTGGCATTTGGACACGGAGTGACAAGCTTGCATGAAAGAACTGAATAATTTTAAGTATAGGTGTTTGACACTGAGAGAAGTCTGTAGTCACCTAAAAAGAAATGTTTTAATATTTTTATAGGGTAGGTTGACTTTATATATGTAGACAAATGAATTCCTCTAGCATCTTTGAAGCTATGGACAGTAACTTATCTATTTAATTTTTGGGGGATTGCATAAACTTGAGATCTGAAAGAACAAACATGATTTGGATAGGATCAAGTATTTGATTTAATACCAATGACTATGTGCTTCCCCAATCATTAAAAACATCCAATGAGTGTGAGGGAGTTCGGTACATTATATAGAGAATGTAGCTAATACACTGCATTGTGTGGATTTTGAAGAGTGTGAGAAAAAACCCACCAAACACCCAAAACCAACCAAAATACCCAAATCTTAGAGAGGTGGTTTTGCTTTCCTTTTTTATGCAAAGTGGCTCATCTTTATTGTCACTAATGGAACATTTGGGTGTTCTCGGAACAAGCTGCTGTTTCTCGTTTGAGCAATTCAGAATTAGCTGAGTTCTTGCACCCTGATGACAGGAAGAAGCTGATTATTTTTCTCCTAATTTTCAAAAATAAAATTAAAGAGTGGAAAAAAACCCAGAGTAATTCCCATCTTTGAAAGAAACTCCCATTTTTGTAAGAAAAAGTTTCAAATACCATTTTGCTATCAAGTCGAATGAGATCGGAAAATTTGTTATGCATGAACTGTTAAAGAATGCTTGTCATCCAAATACATTGGGAAAAAATGCTCATTATTTCATGGTCCATGTCTGTGGTCCTTGCAAAATTCAGCATGGATTAATGAATATTCTATAAAATAATTAAGTTCAAAATTACTACTTCTTCCTCAATAATATGAGCTATGATCATAAGGGACTGCAATGTTGTTATAATTCTTCCTGGCTGTGCATTTTTCAACCATGACCATTTGTGACTTATAGTAAGTTGTTAACACCTGTCAGTAATTATATAGTCTTAAGTCACTAAACCCACTCGTAAAAAGTTTTTCCAAAACCAAAAGTTTTTTTGATTGATTCTTAGTTTTTGAAATATTTTTATAGTAATTATTTTCCACTTAGCATTTGATAATGAATTATACCTTAGCTGTGTGAAGATGGGTAAAAGGCAGTTTGAATTGTTTCCCCATTTCTTTTTTATTGTTGTAAAAAAAAAAAAGGCAAATAAATCCTGACAGATACCCATACTTGATATGCATATGTTTAACTTCGATGATTAGACTAACCCAATTCAAAATTAAATTTTTGTGCAGGTCAGGCAAAAATTCTTGAATGAGTAATAATTCCATCATGAAACTAGTCCTGCTTAAGGCAAGAGTTAGATGTTTCATACTAAATATATCCTTGGAATCAGTAGAGATGAACCTATCAACTTTTAGAAGACAATTTATGGATAATACCATTCTGGTATTATCCCATGTTCTTCTGTAAAACTCATTCTAGGTTTTGATCACCCCTTTGCTTTTTAACTTCATTATTTTCATCCCAGTATATTTATTGCAAGTTATAATCAAAATATTCAGACCAAATTCTTCTG
>VYZP01026934.1:8023-27136 GCA_013400635.1 Hypocryptadius cinnamomeus
TCATCTAGGTAGAACCTAACAAGGCAAATGTCCAAACCAACTGAGATTAATATGAGATGACAGGTGCCTATTTCAGCAAGAGGAAGAATTCATACACAGCTTTGTACAGCAGAGTGATAAGAATTTGATGAGCTGATGCTTCCCTAGTCTGTCTACATAGAAGTGAGCTAAATAAAGCCTCCTTATAGTGTTCCTGCAACACTTTTGATGGGTATAGTTACAACAACTTTGGAAAGAATAACATCATTTTCCCCATTTTAAGCAGAACAAAATGAAGGTTCACCAAAGTCAATGAGCAGCCTTTGGAAAAGAAAGGAGAATAAATGCAAAACAGTCTGCATTTCTAGCTGGTAGTTCTGCTAAGTGAACAGAAATCACTGCTGCTGGTAAATATACAGATCACTTCCCACCTCTAAAATTGCCTATCAGTAAAACACCACACTTCATATTTTCTAATGCTGTGGAAATAGGTGCTGCTTTTACTTTCAGCAGGCTGCAAGGAGACACACCTGCAAGTACAACTCCAAGCCTTGTCGTCGCTGCTCTAGGACCTTGGGGACCCAGTTTCTCACGTGCTTTGAAGGGATCTCTGGTGTTCTTATGAACTTCTTGAGCTGCAAGAAAAAAAAAAAGCATAAAAACCTATGCATTAAGGACGACAGCATTTGTTGAAAGAAATTAAGTTACTTACAATCATCTCCCTGAAAAAATAGCAGCTGTCATACCTACAGAATCCAGTTAAAAATCTTCACATCCAGTTGCCCTGGACAGTAAAGAGGAACCCTACTACAATTTTGTGTGACTAATAGCCTGAATATAAAATGGCAACCACTACATGAGAATATTTGAAATTGGATTTTCTCACTAGTCTACCTGGGACAATACCCCACAACATTACCATGACATAACCAGAAATTACCTTGCTAAGTGCAGTGAACGCACGATGGCTTTTAACTCCACACTTAGGCAATTATGAACAGGTGTGAAAAGTACAGGGAAGGAGTGCTAACCATTTCTCTAGAGAGCTGGCAATCAAGACAGTGAAATATTGATGCTCTCAAAGTGTACCAACAGATTGACAGTCTGTGTTTAATATCTTACACAGAGAAACAGCAAGATTGTCACTGATTATATTTCAAAGAGAGCTCCATAACTATTCCTCTAAAGATTCGCACAGGAAACTTTCCACATGTATCTACACAGATTCACAGATAATGTGTATCTATATAGATCTATACACACACACACATATATATATTTATATATGCATACATATGATTGTATATAGATAGACAAAAACATGCAACCTGACAACACTAAAAATCCTCTTGTTGGAGCAACACATTTTTTTAAAATAAAAAAATATTAATGTTTTCCTCAGAACTACAGAGCAAAAATAATAACTGAAATAGACTCCATTGCATTTTAATAGAAGGTGGCATTCTTTCTGCTGGATATTGCCTCTGAGTAAATCTGAAGCAAACAATGCAAGGAAAGAAACTCAAAATTGACTTTGACATGCATACCCATGGGAGACTGAGAATTTACATTTCATCTTTGAGCTTGCTGCGATGTCACTATAGGAAAAAGCAGTGGCAACGTATCAATGTCTGTGCAATCACAAGTATCGAAGCTGCAGCCGGGAAACCTCAATTGCTCTGGAAATATTTTGCAACTTCCTTATTTCTTAACAGTGCTAAATTACAATTAAACGTGAAGTGAAAAAAACAACTCAAAAATAAAACTCCAAACCCAGCTACATTTACTAACTGATGTTAAAAACAGAATACAACCCCCCATTTTCCTCTCTAAACTGATTTGGGATATTGAAGAAACTATGGTCACTGCTGTTGCAAACTATGACAGCATCTGCAAGCGAGCAACAAATGAGGAGAACGCTCCAGATGAGTGCAGACAAATCTGAAACTATATAAGCGTCCACCAAGACCTAGCTGCCTACAAGATAAATACCCTGTGGCTGGTAACTCAGCTGATGATTAACAATCCTCTGGTGCTCTGTGGCCCTGTTACATATAAAACATCCAAACCTCAACTGTTTAATGTACTGGCATAGATACTAGTTTTAAGCATAAAGCCAACATTATACAGATATACAAAAGATATATTAAAAGCCCATTTTCTTATGCTTACAATAATCCAGTCATATATATTGCTATAAATAATTGTAACAATGTCAGGGAATGTTAAGCAAAACTACGTATGCATTAGCTGTATTGCTTCAGAATTGTCCCAACAAATAACAAAACATATTTATCTGAGGACTATTACTGCCCATAGTACCTTCCTGTCTGTAACACTGACCCTATGCCTATTGACATACTGTAGTCTCTATTTCCTGAAAGACTTAAAGATGGTGAACATTATCAAGTAAAGAGTTATTTGTCCAATTGTGAAAAGACAATATGATGTAGAGTATACACTAGTTATTCTAAAATTATAGACAACAGCAAAACAAGATGTTTTACACTTCAGATTTTTGCAAATTTCACTGCAGTAGTTTTAACACTGTGACCTTCTAGCATTATTGTATTTAAAAAGAACTACCAATATTTATTAAGATATAGGGAAAGAAGTATAAAAATATATTTGGGAATAAATATGAACAAATGGATGTATTTTAAACTATGTTATACACCTAGAAATAATTTAATTCTTGCTAAAAAAACTTTCCACATGAGAATGATAAAACTTTTGTTCAGACATATACAATACTGTAAAGGGAATGGTGCATAGCCTGACAGGCATAATCAGGGCAAAGCATAATGGTCACAGCCTGTTCATAATCAGGGCAAAGCATAATGGTCTATGCAAACTATTTCATAGAAGCCAACATCTGTGGGTCGTTTCTGTGAAAAGAATAAATTGTACTCCTGGTGTAACATGGAAGTCTTGAAAATATTTTAAACCTTTTCCACTACAGCCAGATTACACAGGAAGTGGGGCTTTACTCTTTTACACAACTGGAAATCTATGAAATATTGAACCCAAGACAGAAATCCAGACATGTTCCTGGAAACAGCTTTGTTTAAAAAATATAATTAATCAAAACATTGATTGGCACTCTGATGAATTAATAATGTCTTCTATGAGCCACAGTCCTCTTTCCTCCCCACAATGCCAGTGCGGCACGCTGTTCTCCAGCAAAAGGCACAATCTCCTCATCAGCCTCTAGGCTCATTTTCTACCATAGGTGTTCTCTACAGAAACTTTGTTTCTCCTATCTACACACATCTCCAACACTAAGGGCACCTTGAATATGCAGCAAATCTAAAGAGACCTTTCCAATTGCTATGTACTCACAGGAATTTAGAATGAAACATACATTTTAAATTACAGGGGAAGAGAGGAAGATAAATATCATATTGGCATGCTGATAGCAAACTGATGCAAATACTTTCTCTAAGATTTCTGTAACACTGAAAGCACTAAGGTTCAGAGCATGAGCTGTTCAACAATATTAACCAAAATTTTACAACTTCAAAAAGTAAGACTCATTAAAAAGATACATTGTTGACAAAATATGCTATATGTTTTGCATCTGTGTAGGGAACAAATAAGGAAAAGCCTCTACTCATTTGCAGAGTAATATAAACAGCAAGTGAATGAGAAAACAGAACAAATTGAAATGTGATGCAAAGTGCCTGGTTAGAATATCTGCTCTTCAGATTTGTTTATTTTGCTGCTATTTTTGCAGAGAGAGAAAGGGGGCATCATTTATGGTTTTTCTAGTGTTATAATCTCTGCAGAAGGAGTTATTGCAGTGAAAATGGTGTAAAAGAAGGCAAATCTGAGAGTGAGACTGCAGTCATCCATGACTTTTACATGGAGTGATTGTGCAGCTCCAGAAATTACAGCGACGTTAGACCTGCTGTGCCATCTCTCTGGACAGCTGGGAGTATGCCAGTTACGTGATGTGCACCCTCCACCAGTTCTGCTATCTGTCCATCCTGCAATGGCCTGAGGACAAGCCCAACTACCCCCTCTGCAAGGGGAGGATACTGTCAGTCTTGCAATGATTTCTGCTGGATGATGACTGCTTGGAGCATGTCACCACACCCCCTATGACATGAGTCATCCACCAGGTGGGTGTGGCTCTGGGACGTCCAGCTGCCCAGGACCTCCATCATCCTGGAGCACCACAAAGGTGGGCTTCAAGAAGGAGTGCTCAGGTGTCCTGTGGGTGGCATCCAGCCTCTGTGTGCTCACTGAACTGCTTTCAGAACCATGCTGTGCTCCTCCAGACACTGCAACCATGGATCCATCAGGGGATGGAGATATTTGGCAACAGTGTTGGATGAGCCATGGTGGAAGACGCCATCACAGTCATCCCGACCAAACACAGAATGAATGCAGAGCTGCTGGGCTGGATGCTGGGGGTGTCCCTCCAAAACTGCATAGTGACATTCGTGCAGCAGTGTGTGTGTGTCACTGTGCAATGCAGCAGCAGAAAGGCCGCCTCCTCCACTGCTGCTGGTGGGGATCCTGGCAGCCACCACTCAGCTTCCACTGCTATTCTACAGAGCAAGAAGAGCCCCAGGTTGAGTCAGGGAAGGCTGTGCACAGGGCTGCCACTTCCAGTTGGCACAGTAAATGTTCCCCTGAAGGGTCACAGCAACTCCTGAAGAGAAGGGAAAGAGACCCCCACGGCCTCTCCAGCAAACAAGAGCCCAGCATCACATCAGTGATGTAGGAAGGTGCCCTGGAACATGGCTAAAGCAGGACTGGACATCAGCTGAGGCATGTGCCAGCCCTCAAAAGCTCCCGCCCCAACTCTTGAAATAAAGGAAATGCACAAATCTATAGGAAAAGTCTCAGTGTTTTTAACAGCATAGATTCTGTCCTCACTCTTTTTTTGCTAGGTAGGATGGAATATTAATCCTGATAGCTCCTTCTACTTGTGTCAGGCACTGTATCATTGTTCCTCTACATACAAGCACTGCCCAACTGATCCTGGGACAACACCCCCCAGATGGGGGTCTCCAGAGCAAGCCCATGCCCCACTGGTCATCACCCCAGGCCTGTTTCCTCTTGTTTGTACCTTCTGCTCCATGTCCCTGGGCTCTGCTCTACTACCAGCCTGCATTGCCTGGTGCAGCCTTCCTACAGCAGTGCCCAAATATCTCCTCTTGCCTGGAGTCACAATTTGGTGCTGTTCTCTTTACATCATGCCAGAGTCATACCCTGCCACAGCAGAAGCCTAAGAAGGGGAGGTACAAAGTCCTGTCCCTGTGAAGGGACAGCTGCACATGTGGCAGCTGCCCAGATGGTGAGCAGCCTGGGAAAGGCTTCTGCACACAACCTCAGGCTTTCTCCTCCCTTTTCCATATCCAGCCATATCCAGGCTTTTCTTCTCCTCTGCTTGCAAAGGACCCACCTGTAGGTGCCCAGCAGATAGATGCCAAGTGGCTGAGGACACTGAGTTTGCTTAGTTTGGAGAGAAGTACGATGAGGGGTGATGTCATTACTTCCTGAGGAGGAGAAGTGGAGTGGGAAGTACTAAGCATTTCTCCCTGGGATTCAGTAAGAGGACATGCGGGAATGGCTCATAGCTGTGCCAGGCGAGGTTCAGAGTGAACATCAAGAAACATTTCTTTACCAAGAGGGTGATCAAACACCGAAACAGGCCTCCTCAAGAGGTGGTGGATGTCCCAAGCCTGTCAGGGACATTCGAATAATGCCCTTAATATAAAGCTGTAATTTCTGGTCATCCCTGCATTGCTTAGGCAGTTCGACTATATAATTGTTGTACATCTTTTCCAACTGAAAATATTCAATTATATTTCTAATTCTAATTCTGTACTACACTGTATTATACAATACTATACTATTCTAACAATAGGAGGCTGCCTGCTTGGATAGGGTTCATTTTAAGGATATAAATCCTGATTTTTCCTTCAATGTTTCCTAGACTATTCCACTGTACAAACTCTATTCATCTGTTTTACCTTCAACTGCAGAATTATTTTCATCTGTAAAACAAAGCACTCATATATCGCAAGGCTTAGTGGTGGGTGAGTTATTTTACTGTTTCTGACACTTGTTTATTTGATTTCATATTTAATATGAACACAAGGATGACAATATCTGAGACATATCTGTAGTAAAACAATAAACAAGGAAATGAGTATTAATAAATGGCAGATGATACCACTACTGAGGCAAGAAGCAAATAAGCAAGAAGCACTAGCACATCTTAATTACGGTGCAGTAAAGCAAACGGGTCTTGTCTTTACATTTTGATGGGTCAATAGTTGCCTTTTGCTCAGACAAGTCTGCTTAAACCTATGCACCTTACCAGCCTGGCAAAATCATCCTCAGGTTAATGCTTCTTTGCTGAGCTAATTCAGGACCACCAGCAAACATACTGGGGAAATAAACTCCTCTGATGTTGCACTGAAGGAGCTGTAAATACCCATGCTGATGTCTCTGATGTTTGCAGAGGAAGCTCTTCCACAACAAAGGCAAGCAGCATCAGCCAAAGTAGCTGATTGTGCCCACACTCCACTGCCACTCAGACTTACAAACCATGAGACCTAGATCCTAGGACTGAAGCTCTTCAGTACAGTCCCACTGCTGGTAATGGGCTGCAATGCTCCTCCAAAATTCTCCTTCACAATACCTGGCCTCCATAAAGCAGAGAAAAAAACTAAATCTTGCCTTTCAGCAGCACAACTGCACAGCAGCCTTTCAGTTCAGCTTGGAGAGAAAAATTCATACTTTAACAATGGTCAAAGCAATTTAAAGAAGTATTAGCGGATAAACCGTCTTGAAAGAACTGAGCTCCCTCCTATATGTTACTAAGATGATTCAGTAGACAAGCTTAGCAGATATTTTATATTACATTAATTGAGACACTTTACACAGTCATTTTTGTATCTGGTTTTCTCATGTACAAAAGCTGTTTCCTCATCTTTACATATGGCAGGTTAGCAATAAAATGTATAGAACTAACAAATTATTTGCCTAACTGAGAAAAGAAAATCACTCTATTTGTGGTTGGTATGGGACTTATTTTGTGACTTTACAAGAAGACAAAAACATACTACAGACAGCATTTCAGCCATACAGCACGTAAACAATAACCAGAAAGAAAAGGACACTTAGTAACATGTGAGAAATAATGACTCCCTTCTACAAAACAAAGAAGAAACTTAGTTAGGAATTAATTTCCAGAGGCATGAATCACAGGATGCATTTAAGATAAACCATGTATAGTAACAATTACAAGAAGAGGAAAACATCACTGAGGCAAAACAAAGCAACATATTATAAAGAAAAAGATCAGTACCTTTTTATGAAGTGCATGGAATTCACTATACCTCTTCTCCACAAAATGTTTCCTTCCACTCACGAGCACTTCTATCTTAAAGACCTGAAAATTATGAATAATAAAAAAAGAGTAATGTTACTTGCACAAAACAGTTCAGTGACATGGCTGTGACTGCACATTTTACCACAGTCATTTTTCTAAGTAGTCCCAAAAACCTCAATGTGCCTCATGAGTTGCAGAAGTACAACAGTGATTAATGCTAAATATAGCTGAATCTTCTCTTAACCTGTTCTTTCAACAAACACATAAAAACCAGCTTAAGCATGGACTATATGCTTTACATTAAAAACTAAGCATTAAAATATATCCTTTCAGGAAGATGCAATATAATTTGAACTAATCTAAATAAAAAAGAATGGTAGGGACAGAAGAAAAAAACAAACAGGGAGAAAAGAAATACAGTTTAATTATTTTCCCCTTCTTACAATGCAAAGTACTAATACATTCACACATGTTCGGTAAGAGCTGGACAATATATGCATTACGCTATGCATGGAAATAGAGAAATAAATGCAAGCACTATATTCTAGGCTAATTTCCTCCTAACCTACAAATTCATCTCTAGTCTCAATTGAACTTGTGCTATGCACACTCTATGAAAAAACAAAACAAAATGCACACATGGCAAATGCTTGTTTTCTTTGTATGATACATGTGACAGCTTTTGTTGCTGCCTCTGGAAGGTTGAAAGGCCAGGAGAAGCAACTCTCTGGATCCACTAATTAGTAGTCACTAACATGACATTTTCTTGATTCTCAGGTCAGTAGGTCAGTTTTGAGGGCAAGTGACGAGAAATATTTCGAGGTACTCAAGAAAATATGGTCTATTAAATGAAGACAAAATCAGCAGAGAAGTAATACAGAAAAGGTGTCTGTTCTATTTAGGAGTTCTTTGTTTTCTGTTTTGCCCAGAAAATGCTGGAAATAATTATTTTCAGGACAATGGGAAACAATGTTCAGCACAGATGATCACATCAAGACCCCAAACTTAGCCAAATAAAATGATCTTTGAAATAAATTTGCAAACAGTGTTTATGCCTGAATGCAGAAAAAAGTGTTTTCTGTCACAACATGCCCAGCTAGCATTGATCAGAGCAAACATTGATATACCATACTGGATAAACACTTTCTGCTGTCCACTAGAACCTGCCTTTCAAGCAGGTCAAAATGCCATGGCTTTTACTGGCTAGCCAAACAACATCAAAAACAGACAGCATTTTATTTAATCCAGACTGAAATGCTTTTACCTTTGTTTGAATGCAGTATGGATAGGACCACAGTCATTTCCCACCAATATTTACATCACCAAAATTCATTCGGGTTGCTGTAATAACCTGTGCTACATTCTACATCTTTCAATAGGACTATGTCTGTGTCCTAACAGTACAAGCAGATGATCTTACATGGGCACATTGATTTCCACCCCCACCATCTATTTGGACTACTTCAGAAGAACAGTCACTAGGTATTCAACAATTTTCCTCCGCACATGAAAATCTCCAAGGCACCCCTACAACTTTAGGTTCAGAGCTGCAAAGAGAATCATATGTAAAGGAAAATCAATGTAGACATTTTTCTTTAGTTAAGTTGTAACATACTAATTAAATTAGAGGAAAATAGTATTTATATTTCATATTCTACACACTACATGATAGAAATAGTTCTGCAAGGAACAATTTGGTTTGGATTGCATAAAAACAAAGGAGTTTTAAGGATAATTTGTTAAAAAGAATGGATAACAAAATATGAAAGCAGTTAAATGAAAAGTGATCATGGGTCTCTAGCTAAGGTGTTGCAACAGTTTTGTATTTACTTGATATTAAATCTCCAGGAATTACGAGGAACTTACAACACTCACTTACAGCTCAGTCAGATAAGAGCCACTCACCACTTTAAGTTTAGCACTTCTGTTGGCTACAGGATTTGCCAAGCAATTTGGAGAAGTCTAAGGGGCTCCTGCCTCAGCTATAACCACTCCCTTGGCAGGTAACTTTTTGTGAATCACAAGCTGGCATGTGCAGTTCCATTTTGATTTTATTCATATGTGTGTCTTCACAGAAATATCTGTCCCTCTGAAATCTAAAAACCCATGTTTCTATAAAGGAGAATAGTTGGATTACGTGAAATGAAATACAAACCCCTATGTGGACCTTGTTTTCAAAGCATGTACCTATTTTGTCCTGTGTTTCATCATGGGTTAAGGAGCCACATAAATGGTTTCAGAACACCAAAGGCTATGCTACATTTATTCTTTCTCCTGTTTTAATAACAGCTTCATAATTTTTGCTAACATCATGACATTGAATAATGTATTCGACAGTAACTTTCACAGAAGGTGAAAGAAAGAAGCATAGCTTCGCATGCAAAGTAATGTTATTTCAAAATACAGACACTGCCACCCTTACACCCTCAACTCTTTGTACCAGTCTAAATGCTTTAACTTGCCCCTCACTATCCAGAGGCCTCAGATGCAGCTTTAAAAGGCACCTAAAATTTACAAAACCAACAACTCTGCTATGCTTGAAGTTGAGTATCACTGTTTGAAAACAAAACCGTGCAAATGATGTTTCTAATCTACTCACTGTGGCACCTAGACTTCGGAAATATAAAGAAATTTGGGATAAATAAGTGAAAGACCCAGAAACGTTTTTGCTTAATTTAAATTTAAATATTAAACTGAATTACAAAGTAACTTGTAAAGCAGAAATGCAAGAAATAACACAATTACATTTATAAACTTGTATGATTCTATGACTTTACTCAGACTGCATAAATTCCAGGTTTGCCTCCTCACTATTTACCAGATACAATTCACAACAGCAAATTAAAAACATATAAATTAGTTTCTGTGCCACTGTTTCATAAAATGACATGGCTTTGTGTGAAAGACAAAAAATACATTAAGTTGAGGGAGAGATAGGATCTCTTAATGGATACAAAATAGCTGTAAGCAAATGTCGCACAAATTTAACTGTGCAATTGCAGGCCCTGGCAGAAAAACAATATAAGGAAACTGGTGAACACAGATGAAAGTGCCAAAATAAAGACAGAAGAACTATGGGGGAAAAACTGCAACAGTGCTAGGAAATTACTTTTCTAGTAAAAATGTTCATGTTCCTTGGACAGATAACTGAAAAGATATATGACTTTTTATAAGTGACAGATACTTAAATGAAAAATGCAAGAATTAACCCCTGAATTAGACAAGCAAAATATTTTTCCCATAGTCACTGAAATACCAGAAATTACATTGCGCTGGATGATTTGCAGTTCACCCTGACTAGGACACAAGGGACCACAGATTTTAAGACACCAATTAGAAAACTCCAAGAGTACTTTGAAACTAGAAACATCTCACTGTTCTTGGTTGCTGCCACAATAGCTATCAATGATGTCTGCACATAGCTAGATCATTATCCATTAAAAGCATTCTTCCAACAGACTTTAATACACACTGACAATGTACGGGGCAAAAATCTCTGAAATGGACATCAGTATGAAAAATGCTAATTTCTTAAACTAGCAGAATTGCAGCACTGCCACTGTAATTCATAACCACCAAATTTGTGATGAAAATTTCAAAAGAAGAATTCCTAAGGTCTTTGTTAATAAAATAGTAAAAACTTTCAGGGCTGAGTATAAAACAAATATACATATAATTTTTTTTTCCTCTTCACTTTGTTCCAATTATATGGATTATATTCAGATCCTGGAAACCATTTTCTTTTCTTATTGTTAGCAACTATGCCTGATTTTGCCATTTTCCTGAATTTATCTGTTTCTGATCATTACCAAACCTCTAAATGAATGGTCCTTTTTCAATATATTCAAGAAGAACATATACATTTCTCTTCTTGTTGCAGAAACTTGACAGTCTTACATAGCAACTAAACTGGATTGTATATGGGCAAAAAATTGGTACTGTATCACTGTGAATTTTGAAGACAGAAAGCACAAATGGAAGAAAACAGGAACTAATAAGATGTACAAAAACTGTCCATGGTGCCCACAAGTGCCTACCATGTACTGTGGGTAACTGACACTGCACCCATTCTGTTCTTACCTATGTCACATATGTATACTGCATACCAAAGGACATATTTTACCTCATCATCTGATGCAAAAATATGCAGCTCCAGTAACTTAATCTCAAAAAATAATACAATAATCAATTTAACAAAAAAGTGCAGACAAGAATGATAAACATGACCATGAGTACGGATGAAAACTAACAAGTGTAGTAACAGCTCAGCCTGGTTTTCTATTACATAAGAAATACACAGATGACTGTCACATTCACTCATGGAAATTACGCCGGCTATATAGTTTACTATTATGGTAAATTAATCCTAACACATTGTGCATACTAATACATGAAAAAGTGAATTGCAATAGTTTTGAAAAATTACAGTTGAAAAAGAGATTTGGGGCAGTGTCATTTAGAAAAGGAGATACAAAAAACAGAAGCAGAAAAAGATAAATTTACAAAAACCAGATACATTTGTCTAACATTCACCAGGAAAAAAGACTCCACGAAATTCTGGTGTCATGTTTTTATCTCTCAAGACCAAGCTTACTGACCCTGAATCTATTTAATATATAACTTACAGAAATAAATACATCCCTTCAGATGCTTCAGTATACTTGACAGACTTTTGTCTGAGGAACAGCTAATGCATTCAAAGTGTCAAGAAAACTCAACCTTAAACCTTTGCCATGGCCATATGGAAGAAATTCCAGAGCAAATGAAATGACAGCTACGGTCCATGAAACACTAATAGGATTTCCACGTGTTTAGTGTTTCATTATTGCTCAGACAATGGCACATTTTCTGTCTCAGTTGTGCTACGACTACGACTAGAAGACCACAGAAAATAGTAGAGATCAAAAAGAAACTTTAAGCCTATTTCAAATCTACTGTTTCAGGGAAAAACAATACTCTACATGATCAGTAAGAGCACCTGGGTGGTGGTGGTAACCACAGCTGCATGTCGCTGCAACAGCAGTTCCGCTTCTTGGGAGTGTCAGTGCCTCATGGCAATGCTCCATACTTCTGAATGCCCTCCACAGCAGAGGCGGAGACAAGGACAGTATTCAGAGCCAACTTAAACTTCAGAGTAGCCTTGATAAAACTGAATCTCACTATTCCCCAAATGAAAACACATTAACTTATTCTGACTTCATCTTTTGGAAAGCAGGGCAGCAAAACTCAGCTCTGCAGTGGGCACAGGGCAGCTCAAGGGCATAGAGGCTGACATGGGCTACAGAGGTATGAGGAAAGGGAAATCTCCCTTTGGGTCTCCAGACATATTCCCTCCAGATCTAGTTATCTTTTGTCTAGCACCCAGTGTTTACTTTGGTTATCGCCACCATTTCAAGTTACTGAGACTTAAGACCTTCTGCTCCTTGGGTGGGTTGCTTATAGTCACATCTGTTGACTCCTCTCTTTAGAAAAGAGGAGTCTACACAAGCAGCCCTTACATGAGCTCCTGCAGTCTGCCCATAAGGAAAGGGCCCCCTTTCTGCTGCAGAAGTAGGAAACGAGTTGGGGGACAGTAAAGAATGAAGCAGTATAGCCCCAATGAGACCAGTTTGCTCCATGCAGTTTTGCCTTGGGTCCCAAAGAAGAGATGAGAGCGTCTGCCAGAGGCAGTAAAGGAAGAGAAGTGAATGCCTAAGGAATCAAGGGTGTTGGGAGGGAGTATGAACAGACACAGAGCTAAGAGTAATCCACCCTTCCTGGTATCATCCTCACATGTGCTGAACATTTCCTGACGGCTATGAGAGCAGGTAGAATGCCAGAGCTGCAGTGGGGCAACTCAGCTGGCACAGACATTCGGGCACCAGTCCTCACAGCTTCTTCCACCTCCCTGCTCACCTGGGGCAGGTGCTCCTTGTGACTGCGCCTCACCCTCCAGCAGTACAGCTCTGCTCAACACACATTTCACTTCTACTGCAGGGCCCCAAAGAGATTCAGACCCACTGCATTATCAGTTACCATATTTGCTTATCTCACCTTAAGTCAATTCAAAAGTTGGGTTAAACTCACTCCAAGCACTGTCATGTCTGCTATATGAAATCAGACTACTGCACTTAGTCCCAAGTACAATATACAATATTAAGTTACAGAACAAGGAGAAAAGTACACCGTTTTATTTACGATAGAAATGAAAGCTTGATATTATCCAATTATGACACTGCTTTGTCCAGAGTTTGTGAGGGAGAAAAACCATGACAGAGAAGTGAAATGTTCACGGTAGGATTTCCAGAGAGTATTCCCAACAGCTCCAACCCGTGTGAAGCAGTCACACGACCCATTCTGGCCTGGGAAAACAGCCTTACTGTTTTTAACATACAAAAATACATTTTCTATTGTGACATAAGAGAACAAGTCTGTTGTTCCACTGACTCCTTCTGTTAAATCTCATGTTACTGCAATCTAACTTGGGCTTTCATTGACAAAAAGAACAACTAAATAAAAAGATGTGCACGTAAGAAAAATCACTTGTTCTTATGAATGTGACTCCTAATTCAAATGCCTTCTTACCAATTTATACAACCTTCAGACACTTGTTTACTTAAAAAGTTTTCTCTTCCATAAGAGTTACCAGTTTTACTGGCACCAGTATCCACCTAAATCAGATTACAATCTCTTCAAGAACCTTCCAGTGTGCAGTTCGTATTTTCCACCAACAATACAAAATAGTTACACTTACACTACACTCTTTTGCAGTATGAGGCTCCTCCAGTTGTAAAATTGCAGTGTTAGTAGGAATAATGTACAAAAGGCATGCACCGGATTCAGGGATACTCTTCCTGAAGATGGCCTTTTAGAAATGTCTGTCATATTTTTTAGGGTTTGGAGGAAGAGACAGAAAAACAATTTATACTGCAACCCAGTCAGGCAGTTTTGTAATTCTTATAACATGGGAAGCTCAAGGGAGGCTTCTACGGAGCTGTCACTGTTGAATGAAAGAGTAGCTGACATGTAAGAGTAAGTAGTTTTCTGATTTTTTCAACTCTCTTTAAACCAATCTTTTCCAAACACATGGTTCACGAAATCCCATAGGAACCTCTCTGTCATTTCCTGAAAAATAACTTACTTGGCTTTCCAAACTAAAAAACCTACCCCTTGCCAATGATACACTGGCTATGGAAATCTAATTTGTAACCAAACCAAGATGCTACGAGATCTGACTTGTTTTTGGCACTTTTATTGGTCTTGCAGAGGACAATTGTTGCATAAATGACAGACATCCTTTCAAAATCGCATTGTCACTGCGGTTACCTGTTTGGCTAACTTCCCTACAGTCAGACTTAAGGGAAAATGTGTTGAGTGTTTACTGAAAAAGGAAAAAGTTTACAACCCATGCTAAAATCTATAGTTATGCAGACAAAAAAATAAAATTAGCCTAATATGCTCTATTTGGTCATCTGGATCATCTCAATGCCTCTTATCATAGATGTTCTACTAACAGAAAAATGATGAGCCTCTTTATAGAAAATATTAGCTTTCCAATAGAAACAGTAAATTGGGATAAAATACTTGAATACTGCAAAAAATAACTGATGCCAGAACTGTATTTACAAGAAACAAATTAAATCTAAGTTGGATAAAATATAAGGAATCTTCTATTTTGTCACAAAATCCTTTGCTATTTTCTCTGGAGAGTCTGTAATGAATCCTCTCACCTCCCAAGGCAGGATGCAATTCCTAACCACAATGAAAGTACCCTCATATTGAAGCCAACTAGCAGCAAGAAGCTCCTTTTTGTGAGAGGTTAGACACAACATTAAGTTTTTCCTAGAAACATTGAGTCTGTGTTATTCTGTTTGCACTTGAATTTGCTGTCTGGAATGAATGCACCTGGGTGACCTAATGCCTCCAAAGCACAGATACCTTGTTTACAAACAGAAATGTAAATGGTGCCAAAGAACACATAAAAAGATATACAAGCAGTAGGGTAATAAGCATTTCAAAGGAACTGACTTCCTACTGTTTCATTTTCCATGGTATGTCTACCATAGTATATGAATTTAGTCTTTTTCTGTCTTGGTGACTAACAAAACACATATGAATACGAAACGCAACAGGATTTAGTCAAGATACCATACACACAAGCTGTTAAAATCAGCTGCACATTCATCGTGGTGATTAAATACCAGGGGAAAAAAATAATGTACATCCACTTTGCAACAATTCTTATTAGGGTCTCCACAGCAATCCATCTGAGAAGTCTCTGCTCCTCTTTACCACTTAAGTAGTTCATCCAAGCAAATTTTTAAGAGCAGTAGTCAAAGGAGGTTGTTTTTCTAAACACCTGTGCAACTTAGCAAATAACCTTCATGTACTACATTTAAATACTGTGATTATCATATTTTCAGACGCCAAATGGAGGATTCAAATGTTACTCTGTTAATAAGAAGATGAGCAGTCAGGATCCACATAACACCTTCAGGCACTTACTTTCACAGGGTTAAATCATCCAAACTTCAACTAAATTGCCATTGGCCTGTCTTCCAAAATGGAAACCTCATTATCTCTGCAATTGCCTGCTGCCTGTGTTACTCCTACACACAACTAACAACACTGCTTCAAACACCAGCACTCATTCCTGGAAAGACAAGTCACTGCATCTATTTATTAAAGAATGCCAACCCGCTCACCAAAGGTTTCCCTTGCCAGGTCAATCTCTTTGGAATGGTAATTCAAAGTGGGACAAAGAAATAAGCTCCAATGGATATAAGACAGTTTTGTTACTGGACTAAGCCTGCTGTGTCTGAGACATGACCTAAAACAGGTTACCAGGATGTGGTTATCGATGTATCCAGCTGCAGAAAATCAAATGCTTCTTCATGTGCAAGGAAGGTAGAGAGAATGGAAGTGACAAACTGTGCACAACTACTAAAGAAAATGCAACAGCAGCTACTGCAAACAGTGCTCAAAAATAATCAAATATTGTGCCCAAATTGAGATTTAAGTTTTTGAGCTTCTGAATTTACATGCTGTGACTAACAGAGTATTTGTATAGTTGGCTTGTTGGACACAGTGAATGCAAATATTCCTAAGCCATATTCAAACTGGCACAGGGACTGGTGACAGCATTAACAGTAGCAGCAGCATGGGCAGCACACACGCCGCAGAACTCATGGTAACATTTGGACAAAGCTCAGTGACAAGAGGGCCAGCCTGGGTCTGTTCAAGGTATGCCTATGCGAACTGCAGTCAGCAAGGTGCAGGAAGGAGCAGGTAAGCATGAAGTTCAGAGCAGAGCATGGATTTTACTTGAACATAAAGAAATAACACAGGGAAGAGAAACAAGTATTTCCTAACTTGCTTTCCTTACAATAGAAAATACAGCAAATACGTAAATCAAAGACACTTCAAACAGAGAACTACACTGACATTAGTGGAAGAGCTAAGGCAGCACAGATTTTGACTCAAACAGCCATGTCTGAGAAAAGGCAGCATCTAAACCAATTACGGGAACTACTCCTAGTACAATTATGTCAACAGATTCTATCACTTCAAAGGCAGTAGAAATACTAATACAAACCAATATCTACCATAATATGTATAATAAAAGTATCCTATTAGTATTTTTGCAATACAAGATTGGAGCTATCCAAGAACACTGGTTGTAGAGTCATGTATTTATAATTTCAAAGATATGAAAATTGATTCAGTGAATATTATATTATTTTGCAACTGGTCTCTCAATCACCTGGAAGATGGTGAGGCAAATACCAGCTAATTACATGTCTGTGCAAGTATTCAGCCAGATAAGGTTTTATGTATCCAGCACATTTCTGAGAGATTTTAAATGAGTTATAAATTGAGTCTGATGGAGGAAATGTGTAAATAAAAGCATATATACTGCAAGCAAAGCAATAGGATATGGAAGGCTGAAAATAGTGCTGCTTTTAATTGCTGTCTGTTGCTTGAATTGATAATACAATGTGGCAGTCTCCTCAAATGTTAACTCAAAGCATCAAACAGTACTATTCACAGGCCTAAAAATCCTCAACTGCCTTTTCCTCAATGAAGACAAAAATAGAAGACACAGCCCAGCACAGACAACCAAAGAACTAACTGGACTTGAACATTTTCATAACAAAAGCTAGTATCTACCTATAAACTGCATTATGAGGAAGCAGCATCCATACACTCATTTTAGCTCAAATATGAGTCCCATTTCATGTCTTGGGTTCTTGGGTGTGAAAGAAATCTTCATTTATTTTACTAGAAAACTTGATGTTCATCACCAGCAGATACCAACCAAGTTCCCTATTTAAATATATACAGATTTAAAACCCTAAATTCAGTTGGACAAAAATACTACCAAGAAAATATTAGAGAAACCACTAAGAAGTCTTACAGACAAGATGGTACTGTCACACGCATCACTCCTTCCTTCATTCTGAGGCTTCAAATTTTCTTCTTGCTTTATTAGGTACTTAGTGAAAACTTTACTTGCCTATCCAAACCTCTGAATCTTGCCGTTTTCCTGGGTTTTACCTTTTGTACTGAATAGAAAAACTTCTGTCATTTTTATTCACACAAAATGCTGCCATAAATAACTTTTTCTAATATTTTTTCTGTTACAAAGGCTCTATTACTATGAA
This sequence comes from Hypocryptadius cinnamomeus, assembly GCA_013400635.1. Classification (NCBI taxonomy): domain Eukaryota; kingdom Metazoa; phylum Chordata; class Aves; order Passeriformes; family Zosteropidae; genus Hypocryptadius; species Hypocryptadius cinnamomeus. The sequence continues at coordinate 26,000 of VYZP01026934.1, forward strand.
ACTGCAGTGCGCCCCTGCAGAAGGCATGCAAATGCCCTGTTAACTCTTAAGTTTTTATTTGCAGCAGAAGTTGATTCTTCTACACATTTAGATTAAGTGTCACTTTTCTATTTACAGGGCAAAAAAGAAATACAACCTACCCTGTCCTACATGTGACTGAGAAGTCATCTCCAACTGCCTCAGCAAGAAAACACTCATCTTTCTGTACAGCCTCTGTCCCTACTTACCTTTTCTTTCTCCTGCATGTTTATTATGGGTAAGCATTCTAAAGGGGTAATGAAGGGGGACATTAATCTTGCATCAACTAATTCCTCACCCTCTTGTTCCATGCTGCAGCTCAGACACACTGCTGCTATTTTTCTTTTTACAATCTCAGTAACATCTGAAGAGGACCTGAGATGGAAGTAATTTAATAAAATTCATTATAGAATTCAATGGCAGAGCCAGGAGCAATTAGAATAATCTAATATTTTCCATTACAAGACTGTTCTCGGTTACTTATAGTTTTGCCAACCTTTAATTTTTGGGCTTAGATTTTCTTAGATTTTCTGTATCAGGTATGTGATTCAGACAGAAAATATTTTTAGAAAGTTACAGCTGAGACAGTCCAAACACATACTTAAAGAAAAATACATTTTACATTATCCATGCCAAAAAACTCAATCAAAACCCCAAAACCCAATCCAAAACAAAACCCAAACTGCTTCGCTCAAATTTCTCCAAGATGTGGACAAGAAGACCAGGAAGACATCTGGGAGGAAAATTTGGCCAAGTCATAAACTTCTGGAAAGCTGCCTAACTACTAACAAAACTTTGCACTGAGTATGTTCATAATGTAGTTTTTCCAACAGGATAGGCACTGCTGGTGCTCTGTTATTTTCACAGCATGTATGATCTGATTGAAAGCTCATTGCTTCTCCACAAAGTTAGGATAAATTTCAGGGCTATAGAACACTTTTGTATTCAGGGGCAACTATAATGTTAGGAAGCATAAAAACAATTGGAGGACATTTTAAAGTTTTGTGTAAGAGATGCTGGACAGGCATTTATGACACGGGGAAACAACATCTGAAAAGACCATACTGCGTTACTGTTAAAATAAGGTGGCCAAGGAAGACTAAGAGAAGGGGCTTGTAG